>JAZGTJ010014815.1:0-13842 GCA_036877575.1 Botia almorhae
TTAAACAAATGTGTGGGTTTTTTTTATCATGCTGACGTCGAAAATCACATCAGACACCCAGCAATTTTCAGGGTGGATAGGAAGCCAGATAGACACGATGACTCACTGTTTGCAATCAAAGTGAGTGACTGATCACAGTACTGGTCAATCGTACTAAGTGCTGATATTTGTTCTGGTGATTCGCTGGCACTGCAGCATACATAGATGTATGATTTGGCATATCTTTAACATTTTAATAATGATTTTGGGGAGAAATTCATTTTATCTTGTTTCATGATACTGGCTTCAAATTTAGATCATTCAAAGTTCTGTTGCTTCCATTGTTCTATATTTCTCAATTCTTAGACACTAAAATTAATTATATTAGTTAGATATTTCATTAATTCATGCATTTGGCAGACACTTTTATCCAAAGTGACTTACAGTGCTTTCAGGGTATACAGTTTATCATGTTTAGTACATGTGTTCCCTGGGCATAGAACCCACAACCTCAACGCAATGCTGTACTAGCTAAGCTACAGGAACACTTCATAAACCAACCGAATATCGTAAACCAATCAAGTTTAATAAAAATTATCAAATCAGTCTTAACTATAAAAAAACAATAAATGCTAATCCTGTGTTTCACACAAGTTGCATATAAACCATGTGCTCATACTGCAAGCACTAGCATTTATAATAGCATGGCTTGGATTTAAACGATGCAGAACGTGTTTAAATGAAAGGAAGCATACAAATATGATGAGATGGAGGGAGAGGGAGGCTGATGAGAACATTTGTCTGTGATGAGAGCTGGGCCACTCTACTTGACCTCATCTTTTTCTACTGAATGTTACAAGGTATATGAAATCTGTATGAGCAGAAATACCCTCAGGCAACAAGAACATTACCTTGGATACTCACCTGAAGTGTATAAGGCCTACAGGGACTCATTCATCTTACTTTACTTCCCTTACAGTACTATTAGCAGCAAGTCCTGTTTAAATTTAAATTGCGTGTACTGTATTGAACCGTTCAATCAGAAAAAAGTTTCTTTGTGTACACAATGCTGCATTAAAGAAAATGATGAAGAAAAAGAATGTTTATAAGATAAAACCATTTCCAAAAGAGTTGCAGAGTCATTCTGTAGTTCCTGGACTCAATGGAACTAGAGTGTGAGTCATTACCTTGCATGAAAAAGACTGAGTGGTGGTGAACAATCACAGAAGTTGAAAGCCAATCTGCCAAAGAAATCAACCTTGCCAAATTTGCCCAGACCTTGATTTTATAGCTCATTGAAAAAGGTCATGGTTGTCATAAGTCATTTGATGGTAGAAAATATGGTTTTATATGGACTCTTGTAATTTTGTGGTTGTAGTTTTGAGATATGTGTTATGGGTTTCAGGTAATGTCTAAGGCAAAGTGTAGATTTGCACCCATGAGAGAATTTTTCCCCTCTCAAAGACACATGACACAGGTTATTCCTTTTTACATAAGATCTCTTAGAAAGATCTCATAACTGCCCTACTTTGTTACACAAAGGCCAAGGTGCCTATCTACTGGATGAATAGGCTAAAATTCCTTTTAATGAACACGCCCTTTAAACTAGTGATGCCCGAAGTCGTTCCATTCTCAACAGTAAGGTCACTCATTACTCCATCAGCGTACCTGCTTCCGTTCATGACCGTTTGACTCCTTTCATTTCTTTTTGTGCAGCATCGCCACCAGCAGCGCGGTATCTAAGGAGCTGACCAGGCTGCTGAAGATCCCCGTGGACACTTATAATAACATTCTCACTGTGCTGCAGCTCAAGCATTTTCCACCGCTCTTCGAGTACTTTGATTACGAGTCACGCAAGAACATGAGCTGCTATGTGCTGAGCAACATCCTGGACTACAACACCACCATAGTGGCCCAGGATCAGGTTTGTGTCGTTTGTGTCAGTTCATTCAGGTCAGATGCGGTTTTGTTCCGACTGATGTTGTTTTGCGCCAGCCCGGGGGGTTTTCTCTTATTTGTTCTTTGTTTTTTTTAAGGCATGTTTTTAATTCACCTTAATAGCTGAGAGTCTTAAGCGAAAGGTCAGATGTGGCGTTCCATTCTGGCCTGGGAGGATATATATTATATTTCTGTATTCCAGTAATATTGGAGCTGCTTTGGCCTTGCTTAAGGACTGTGCCAAAACACCATCTTTTCACTCACCCACTCATTTTGTGAACAGTTGGAAAGAGAGCGATGGCTGCATAACAAGAATCATTTAAAGCCTTTCAAATCTGTTTGCTTGAGTTAAAGCAAAGCACTGTTTGAGTAGCTTTATATACATATGGTATAGTTATGTAACACTTATATACTAGCATCTGAATTCAGATCTCTCCAAAGATAAACCCTTCATTTTTCAAATGTAAAATCCTATGGTGTTACTGTAAAATCCCATTTTGTTGAAACAGAACAGCATTCTAATCTGCAGTTTCTTTGTTCTGCACTTTTTTATGTTGTAATCATTTGCACCCTGTTTCCCAGGCATGATCTCTTTCCTCCCTCTTTGCAGGTGGATGCAATCCTGAACCTGGTGTCTACGCTGATCCAGGACCAGCCAGATCAGCCAGCCGAGGATCCCGACCCAGAGGACTTTATAGAGGAACAGGGTTTGGTGGGGCGCTTCATTCATCTGCTACATTCAGATGACCCTGATCAGCAGTATCTGGTACACTGTCTTTCCTTCCACCTTTTCCTTTCATAAGATGACAGGGCTCTGCATTATTAGGCTCTGTTCAGGGAGCAGCTGTGGTCTGTAAAAATGCACTGATGTTAAGGGCTACTTATTTGGGGGAAAAGTACAGCATGTTTCTTTGATCATTTCACCTTCACTGAATACTAAGGAGAAATAATCTCCATGATGGAGCATCATAAACAAATGATTGACAATGTCGTGTTTATTTGACATCAGTAATTGACATCACAGGGCCAGACCTGCTCTAATTAGCTTTCAGCGAAAGTTGAATCATTCAGAGTTCAATCAGTTGATGAGGTCATCATGCTGCTCCATGAATTATTCAGATGGTTTCGTCTATTCTCTTTCATTCGTGCCTCCCACAGATTTTAAACACAGCCAGGAAACACTTTGGCGCTGGGGGGAACCAGAGAATTCGACACACTCTGCCCCCGCTGGTGTTCGCTGCTTATCAACTGGCCTTCCGTTACAAAGAAAACTCCTCCTCGGTATGTTCCACATTCAATTACTAACCATCTCGCTCTGCCTTAATGTTACCCAAAACAAAGCCACATCTAAACAAATGTACCACATATGACCAGCCTCACTTTCTGTACCACATATGACCAGCCTCACTCTCTACATAAGCAGCTTTCTAGGTGAAATACAGCCTTATAAGTTGAAGGACGTGAAATGTTCTTCACGGCTAACAGCTGTCGATGTCCCCAAGCATAATGATGTGATACTTGGATGAGAATGTTCACGTAGGATGTGGCAATGCATTCTGGGATTGTCTTAACGACAAGGAATAGATGTGACATATCTTACAAAGCACCACAATTTGTTGCCTTCTGTTTGGTTCAGCGGTCATGTTGGGAGCCATAATAAAATGTTTATCTTAACAACTTTTTAATCAAATGGTGGCATTCACATGGTAGGTCTGACATAGCTGTTAGCTAAGATGACAGCACCCACCTATTCCCACAGGTACTAATAAAGTGGTAATGTTAACTGCGGGGTTGCTTACTGTTGGAAACAGTTATTTATGGAAACTGTCACTGACATTTTAGAAACATGTCTTCACAAGACAGTGCAGGTCTATGTTGTGAATTCTGGAGAGACTTCATTTGGGTTTTTATAATACACAGGAAAGAACTGACTATAAAGCCAGCTGTAAGGTAATGGCCTTTTGTGAAGCTTAAAAAATGCAACCCCACCTGTCACATTTGAAAGCTTTTAGAGCAAGTGGCAGATACGAATGATTCATGGTGAGGAAATTCCAAAGCACCTTACCTTTCTCATTGAAATATGCACAACCCTTATATTTTTTTATTCTTCATGAAATGCACTCCTGTTTAAATCACAGTTTTCATAATAGATCATTTTCTTTGTTTGTCGATCTAACTTTTCCACAGGATGATAAATGGGAAAAGAAATGTCAGAAGATTTTCTCCTTCGCCCATCAGACCATCAGCGCTCTGATCAAAGCAGAACTGGCAGAGTTACCCCTCAGGCTGTTCCTCCAGGGGGCTCTGGCAGCTGGAGAAATCGGCTTTGAGAACCATGAGACTGTTGCCTATGAGTTCATGTCTCAGGTAGAAAAGCATTTTGATTAAATTCCTTATAGGTCACTATTGAGATGTGTAACGCGTGCAGATCCTTTATTCCTTTCTCTCATATTCAGTACTATTCACAATAGTAGGATAATAGCCTGAGAGGAGGACTATACCAGAAAAATATTGCTTGCGGTGACTCATTCTCAGACTGAAAAACCTTCATTCTACAAAAGTGCCATTTCATTTGCGCGTGTGTGTGTGTGTGTGTGTGTGTGTGTGTGAAGGCGTTCTCCCTATATGAGGATGAGATCAGCGACTCAAAGGCTCAGCTGGCCGCCATCACCTTGATCATTGGCACATTCGAGCGTACGCGCTGCTTCAGTGAAGAGAACCATGAACCCTTGCGCACTCAGTGCGCGCTAGCGGCCTCCAAATTACTGAAGAAACCTGACCAGTGCCGTGCTGTCAGTATCTGCGCCCACCTCTTCTGGTCCGGACGTAACACTGACAAGGGTGGAGAGGAGGTGGGTATGGATGTCTTAAATTATAGAGCCAATCTGGTATTCAGAATGTCACTTCTAAAATGAGTTGTTCTTGTGTGACTAAGTTGTAATTGGATTGTGAGTTTCAGTAAAAAGCATTACTTTTTATTAAGTGTGACCTTGAGTTGGCAACTGATGATACCATGATTATGTCTGTAGTCAACATGGTTTCAAAAATATTACATTTGATGAAAGAGGTTCTTTTTACTTTTAGATTTCAGTCAATCAAAATGTTTGGGCAAGTGTGTCGTTTTCAAAAAGTCTATTTCTGCATTATCTCAGTATCGTTAAGTTGTTGAAGGTGTTTTAGGACTGAAGCATGCTGTTTTAGACGTGAAAAGGGGAGTTTGAGCTGAATCCGCTATTTGCATAGTATGTTAGTGAAATTCAGCTTCAGAAATGACAGCTAAAGCATTTAAAGACAGATTATCATTTTAAAAACACTGTGGGTGGGAAGATGTTCCTCTGAGTCATTTGTGAATTAAGGCTAAATTGCTCACAACTGTAACTGAATCAGCCAGTGAAATTCTATGATTCATATTTGGAACTGCATTTTGTGTAGGCTGTATGCTGTCGGCTTAGAATGTGACGTCTCTGTGTGTCTGTGCATCTTAACCCCTAATACATAACTGTGGATTCCAACATTTATGGATTTCTGTCTGCCTTTTTTCACATTTCTATGTGGGTTATGTTTAGCAGCAATCATCAACATCTACCCTAAGACTGCCCAGACATGAGCGGATTATATAATCTATTCGGTGTGGGGCATTTCTTTTGCGTTAGAACATGAATAGTGCGTTACAACCAACAGTCTCCTTTGCAGTGAGTCAATAAGAGATATATCTGCCCCTTTGAAAAGGTGCTAAATGCAGGCAACCTGATGTGGCGATTGTCCTTATTTCTATTTTGTAAGGATCAATAGAGAGTGTTGTTGTGACTCATAAATGCATGTGGAGAGATAGGAGCATGCTGTTTTCCTTCTCTCGGCTCCACAGCATGTTCTAGGGAGGTATGTGTTGCCCCTAACAACAGAGCTTCCCAATCCAATTCTTAACCCCATACTCTGAAGCACAGAGCTCGCTTAAGTGGTTTTGTCCAGACAAAATGCTATTATTTACGACGGTCACAAACAAAATCTCTTTCTGCTGTTGACAGATCCGTGATGGGAGGAGAGTGATGGAATGTTTGAAGAAGGCTCTAAAGATCGCCAACCAGTGCATGGACCCATCCTTGCAAGTTCAGCTCTTCATCGAGATTCTCAACAGATACATCTGCTTCTATGAGCGAGAGAATGATGCGGTATGACCCACAATGCTCTGTTCCCCCTCGCCCATCCCTCCTCCTTTTTACTGATTTTAACCTTTTTTACATGCTTTGCTTGTTTTCTCTGCTCCGCCTCCCCTCTGATCTCCCGTCTCTCGCTCATTCGCTCTCATCCCCACGTCCCACATTTTTGTCTGGCACAGGCACCGCTAGATTATACCTAACTCACACTCATCGAGGAGGAAGCGTGTGTATCAGTGTTCAATTTGGGGGGAGATTGAGTCAGTACTTGCCAGAGCACATGAGGGGCACAGGGCACAGTCGTGTGTAGTCAGGGCTTAGAACAAGCGTGCACCAGGTTAAACCCAAGGTGTGCCTATCTGTCGGCTGACACTCATTACTGAAGCCACTCTTGACATTTGAGCTTCATCCAAGAACTAAAACCTTTTATAATGTAGAAATAAATGGGAAAGTCAAAACAATAAAAAGTTCCTGCACTAAACTCTGGGCACTGCCACTGTGCCATTAAAAGAAGTGTTTTATTTGCTTATAAATAATGAATAAATTTAATACATTTTTTACATATGAGGGTCTAGGAGTGTTTGATTAATATTGCATGTTTACTTTCTAGGTGACGGTTCAAGTCCTGAATCAGCTGATTCTGAAGATCCGTGAGGATCTCCCAAACCTAGAGGCCAGCGAGGAGACGGAGCAGATTAATAAACACTTCCACAATACACTGGAGCACCTGCGTCTGCAGAGAGAGTCACCCGAATCTGAGGGACCTGCGTATGAGGGGCTAGTGCTGTAGGAGCCTCCCGCATCTACATTATATATGTGTACACACGCATAGAGAGATATAAGTATATGCCCACATGTGCGCACCAGGGTATTCCAGCCAGGGGATAAGCAAAGCCAAACCCACCTGCCTCTCTACTTATTCCTTTCAGCTCATGTTTTCTGTTTTTTCTTCCTTTACCTCCCCATCTTACTCTCTCCCTCTTTACTCCTCCTAATCTTCTGCAGCGTTTCCTTGTAAATTCCTTAGAGAATGGTGTATGCATCATGGTGTATGCAGCGCATTACTTTGCGCTTTCTTCATATTTCCATTCTCTCCTGATGCCATTGTTGCCATATTCATAAGAAATGAATAAAATAATTATTTAAAAAATAACTGTGTTGCTTCACCCCTTCGCTGCCCCACAGGCCAAACTGGAGAAAAAAAGCAGAGCTTTATTGAGCCATGCATTGTTATGGTCTTTGTTCGAAGGACCTACACTTGATTCTTTGTTTATCAGCGTCAATATTTTAAATGTCACACTGATTTAGAGACATTTGTACAACTAATGAATAGTCTTGTTTCACAACCATTTTGTTGATCTTTTTTAAACATTTTATTGTGGCAGACGCTTTGGTGGAGGGGGGCAATGTGTTGACTAATACATGGAACAGGTGAACGTGTATAGACTCTGTTAATGAATGAGTAGCTGTGGCTGTGAATCTAAACAAATATGTCAGAAGCCTTGTTATTTGAAACACCTCTTGTATCCTGTCTGCTTTTTTGATTTATGATTCCCCTTCCCTTTATATATTGTATGTATAATCTAATTGTAAATCAGTTAAAATATCATTTCATGACATTTGCACAAATAAAAATAATAATCCCATGTGACTGCAGAAGTATTATTAATATTATTATTAATAACTGTTACTATTAAGCATAATTTTAAATACTCAATGTTGAAAGATTCTATTGGCATAGACATTTTTTGGTCATACATGTCAATTTATCGTTTATTATGATTTGTTACATGCACTGTATTAGTATTAGTAGCATTCTTTCCAATTTTTCATTTGTATGCCTCACATTTCAGCAAAGAATCCCACTGCATTGTAGACCTCTGTAGTTCATGAGGGACATTTACATTTATGCATTTGGCTGAGCTTTTATCCAAAGCGACTTCCAGTACATTCAAGTTATATTTAACCTGAATTATTATAACTATATATTATTATAACTATACATTTTGTCAGTATGTGTGCTCCCTGGGAATCAAACCCACAACCTTTGCGCTGTGGGTTTGAATGCAATGCTCTACTGAGCTACAGGAACACTCCTTTAGCTCAGGGACAATTGTTTATACTTTGATATAAACTGCAATAATTCTTTATAAGTTGGTTACCCTGATATGACTATATGAAATAAGTCATGGTTCTCCTTTAGTCTTCTCACCGGTTGCTAGAGGAACTACAGGCTTTGCCTGCAATCTATATACATCTGCTACTTACAATCAATATACAATTACAATGCACACTGTGGTCTGGTTTATGATTTCATCCTCTTTAAAGACTGATTTGAAGAGGTATTACAGTCTATAATGATTGTAATGTTACCAATACAATTTATTTTTACATTTGGATAAAAAATAAGTTACTTACCAAGACAAATATGGCAATGTAATTTAAAGACACTTCCAAGCATTTGTACATAATACATGACAAATCAATTACAATACCAGTGGCTTGCACAAAATTTGGAGGAAATGGATCTCTACCACTGTTCTGGGCAAAATCATTCAAATGAATTATCTACACTATCCACTCACTCTACAATGTAAGCAAAGCATGATTGTTGATGCTTTGTAAGCATGAAATGTTAATGAATATTTAATAGATCGAATGTTCATTAATGTTTTGTACAAGCACATTGAAACAAATACGAGCCCTATTTGAAAATCTTTTCATTCTTTTAAGCTTAGTACTTCTGGTCCATGTTTAGAGGTTGTATTTTTGTCTTGCTGGGACACAGTAATTTGCTGAATGCTCTTTTGAAACTGCTGTGGCACAGAGGATACAGGACTGGGTTGATGGAAGAATTTATCCACAGCAGCCAAAATGAGATCTCATAAAGGTAATGCTGGACACATTGACCATGACAAGCTGCTCGAATGATCATCAGAAGGGTGTAGGGTGCCCAACAGAGACCAAACACACACACTATCACAGCTAGAGACTTGGCAACCTTTTTATCTCTAGACAGACGAAAGCGACTGGCCAAACTTGCCACCATATCAGGGCGGTGTCTATGTGATCCGGATGAATGGTCCACGTAATGAAACTGGGCCTCTGTAGAGGTCAGGATCCGCTCCCCAACCTGCAGAGGAGGCAGGTCTGCGATCGTGCTGTCTCTTCGTTTAGTATGTCTGGGGTTAGCAAACTCTGTTGCAGAGACCTTTGCGCTTGTGGATAACCGACAGCAGCGAGACCTCGCGGGCAAGTCTGCGACCCCCCTTTCCTCAACGGGCCTCACAAAAAACACCCGCTGTACGTCACCGGCTGCGAGTGGCTTCATCTTAAAACTCCTGAGTCGAATGTAAGTGGGCTGTTCCTCCCTTACCGCGCATCTGTTGCGTATATTGATGTAAATACTGAGGTTGAAATAAGTGACACTTATGAAAGGTGTGAAGAATTCGACAGTGGAGGCAGTTATCAAGAAATACCAGTTGAAGTAGAACTCTGCATAGCATTCTCCATCTGGCACTACACTTTCTCCAGCGATGTGTTCCCAACTTATAATAGCTGGACCATAAAGAAGGAAAGCTGCCAGCCACACGCAGAGCATCTTCAAAACTGCCTCTCTAGTGATCCCTTTTTGACACCGGTAACTCACCTGAAACAAAGATTTCTAAATGAAGTTTAATGTGTCACACATAGACCTACATACACAGAAAAGATACACACATATACACAGAATAGTAACGCAATACTTACAACATACATAATTGCCTAAAAGGGATCTTGTTGAAAACCATGTCTATATCTATGTGTGTTTTTATTCTATTCCTAATACCAAAAATAATGTTTTTATCTGCTAATTTCCAGCTGAAGTGTTATTATTAAACGGACAGAGTGCGTTTACTTCAGAAAGGAGCAATGTGGTCACGCCTTTGTGCATAGCGGTGTTCCAGGATATAATTAAATGTTGACAGATGATAGTTGAATATACAAGTGTGTTTGTGCGATGACATTTGTACACACAGTTGGGTCTGCACCCACTGTGCCTGTGTAAATAATTATCCCTGTGCATGTAATTATGTATAATAACATCTGTGTTGTATCGTTTGACTTTTATGTAAGGGGCGGCTTCTGATAAACCTGTTAACTCTGAAGATGTTCACAGCAATGCTTGAATTTTTATTTCTCAATCACACATTTTTTTTGTGGTATTATAATGTACTGATATCACAACCAAATTTGTTATGCTCTGATGCCTATGGTGAAAATGGCAGAGATTCACTAAGGGGACCCTGGTTAGGGATATTTTTAGCATAGATATAGATCCCAATATATTTATGTATGAAATTTGCATAGGGTTTGTAGGCTATCACGTCAATAAAAAATCCATTACATTTTGGACTGGAACTTAACCCCCCCCCCTTTGAAATTCAGTCCCTGGATTCAGTCCCATCCCAATTCCAGCCCTGATAATCAGTATGTGGATTCTGAATTGCAGCTTTTTAACCTATGTCTGTTAATAGACATTTCTACTACTATTCTGACATTATGGTCTCTGTAGTTTATTTATCTGTGTGAAAATATAAAGTGCGAATAATTGTATCATTCCGTTTTTATTGCTAAGACTGTAAAGCTGTACAGCAAAACAAGCTTTTCTCGTTTTGTTTTTTAATGACTGTGCTTATGCCTGTGTTATGCTAATAACTGCACTGTGCTCATCTCTTTATAGTACCTTAACTTCTCATCTCTGTGTTATAATTGATGTGCTTATTGTTATTGCATACAAGTATCGTTGCATATAACACAGTTTTAGATTTAATGCGTTTGGCGTCCAAATCGTTTTTTTCAACATGCCGCTGTCTCGTTGTTTTGACAGCACAGTTCTTTTTTTATTGTTTGTTTTTGTTGTTTGTAGTATTGTTTGAAGATGCACTCACCGCTTTAGTGACGGACTGAAACCTGTCGAAACTAATGAGCACGATGTTAAACACTGAGGCGGTGCACAGCATATAATCCACCACCAGCCACAGTTTGCACAGACCTCTCCCCAGTCTCCACTCTCCCGTCAGGACATAGGGAATATACACGGGAATGCAAAACCCTCCTAAAATGTATTAAAACATAAATACGCTTACAGGACACCGCGTCGTTAATACAAATGTCACGATACAAACCATAATCTATATCACTCACCGACAAGAAAGTCCGCTATGGCCAAATTTAAAAAGAAAAAGTTGCCTTGTGTGCGCAAACTTTTCTCTACCACAAAAGCCAAAATGACAAGCGCATTCCCCA
Source organism: Botia almorhae (assembly GCA_036877575.1). NCBI lineage: Eukaryota > Metazoa > Chordata > Actinopteri > Cypriniformes > Botiidae > Botia > Botia almorhae. The sequence goes on from JAZGTJ010014815.1 coordinate 11,361, forward strand.
GAACCGTGGCAAACACCAGCAGTGTCATGAGCACAGTTAAAAATATAGAGGTGGATGCAGAAAACTGGCCATACTGTGCGCGCCGGTTCTCAAATGTGTCCATGTCACCGAGAGTCGTCTTGTTTTCTTTCTCCAGCACAGTCCAGTTAGACGACAGTGGATTTCCTGATTTCCACATTAATGAAACAGCTGTTGGTATCCCCGGAGAGTGTGCCACAGACAAAAAAGAGGACTGCATGGTGTTGCTGTTGATTTCCTCCGTCAACAAACAATTATGCATGACAGTCGAGAATGCGTAAAGGCTGCAGCGCCATTTGCGCGCCTGTGCCTGACTGACTGCGTTCCTGATTCACAGTTCAGCAAGCGGCGCAGCCAGGCACAGGGTTTTATACAGACGGGGAACTGCGCGCTCATTGGCTGATAATTTAGCACTGTTTGGTCTGTTTTCTCACAAACTTCACAGGCAACAGAATGCACCTTGAAAACCTGCCTTTTTTGGTTTCCTTGCGAATAGCATATTACACCCGTCTGACAGACTATTAGACCAAATTACAGCTTGTCATCACAATACAGCCTACAGGGGGTTATATATGGGAGTGACAAGGAGTCTATTTCCTACTTTCTCCTTGCACCACTGGAACTACAATGCGATGTTTGGCAGCCTGTGTTTTGTCATAATTAAAAACACGGTGCCCAGACTAAACTGCAGAGTGTTAAAATGAATACCCAGAAAGGTCAAATGAATTCACTGAGATTTAAATGTCACATCTTTTGAGAATCCACTAAAGTGTCATGAAGGCAATGCCAGAACTAATGAGCCACGGCACATAACATATAAAGCTGCTCCTGTAGATCCAAGACTAAACTTCTTCATTCTAACTCCCCTTTCTCATGTGTTTTGTGTTCCATAACATACAATGGAAGAATAGTTGTATGTGTGATGTCAGCATTCAGTGTGTCTCTGAATAAATGCAGTAAGGCTTCATGAAGTGTAATTATTTAGTATGAGACCTCTTGGACCTTCATCTTGCACAATCCTAAAATGATGGTGAATGATAGGCAACTAAATGTGCATTGTAAGGAAAGGGCTGACTGAGAACGGCAGAACTGGTTGTCTGTCTGCAGAGCTGGGACATCATGACTTTGTCATACTCCTTTCTAAATCTTTTGCTCTATTATTGTTACAACTATATTACAACACAAAAGCATATTTGTGGTAGAACATCTTGCATGGGTTTTCTGTAAAAGAGTAATGAGAGACTTATGAGAGTGAAAGAAAAAAAAGAAGTAGCTGAAATGAAGAATACATACAGCAGTATATCTGATATAAAGGAAAAACTCACCCAAAAATGAAAAAAAATGTGACATTATGTACTCAACGTCATGTGGTTCTGACCCAATATGACTTTTTTGAAGATTATTATGCCCACTTTTTCCTAATAAAGGTGAATGAGGACATACAATTTTTGGATGAACCTTTACTTCTACTACTACTACTTTCTCTAAACAATTGTTATTGCGTCCATGTTTCCTTTATCAGTCAACTATATGACCATTATTAAGAAACATCTGGGCATGACTGGGCATGTCTTGAATAGATATGAAAAGAATATGGACAAAAACAAAATCCTACTTAAAATCATCAAAATAGATAATCATAATCATGGTGCTTGTGTGTTAAGCCAAACAGTAACAGATGTGTTCTCTCCCCACCCACCCACTTACATCATGATAGACCCTCTCTCTCTACTCGGCTCACCTCAATTCAATTCACAAACACTCACTAATTCATGTTAATTGCAAGAAGTGGGGGCCATAGGCATATGAGATGAATGATGGATGGTTTGGAACAGCACGTAATTATAGGCTGAAGTTTTTGGTCTTCCTGCTCATCAGTTGCACTTGGCTGCCACATGTTTCCTCACAGGAAGCATGCGTCCTTCTCACAAAAGCGAGACAAAATGGTTTTATCGGAAATGAAAAATCCATCTTTCATCAAACTCTCATTTTTATCTGAGCCACTTTTTCCACACAGTTTTGAGTTGTCCTAAATTATACATAAAGATATCTGTGTGAGAGTACCCAACACTAAATTACATTTTTGCAATATAAATAACATATATTCTACACAAGATCTTTTGTTTCTAATTTTAATTAGTAGATGTTTGACTTTCTGTCACTCATTCTCACCATTCCTGAAACTTTCAACAATAGCAGAACCCCCCAGGAACTTTTGCAGGTGTGATGACTTCCAGCTGTACTTAGAATCTGAAGTGGAATGGATAGAGAGCTGTGTTGTTTGGATCTCTTGCATCTTTTCCAGCATCTTTTCCAGCTGGATGGAGCTGTAGAGCACAAGAGGCACTAAAGAAAAAAGAAACAGTTCTCACGGTGCTAGCAGCCAAGTCCAGGTGGGATTCGACCTTTAGTAGCCTGCAGATAACTGCTTCATCCACACCAACTCAGTATGGTCGGTATGTCT
>JAZGTJ010014816.1:0-13842 GCA_036877575.1 Botia almorhae
GATTATGGTGACTGCTATATATGGAAAATATCTCAGAACAGATATTTAAAACTCAATGTTTCCACTCTCAGAAGCTTCATGAGAGCCATCTTTGAAGGTACATGAGGCACTGACTGGTGAAACCAGCTGACAGCGTATGACAGCAAGCAGTGTCTATGAAATGACACATTCAGTTCAGCAGAAAAGAGATTTGCCCACTGATGGATGTGATAACACACAGCAGTCAAACACTTTATTCTAACAGACGTGTTAACATTGTTATTTCAAGCATCTTAGGGTATAAATAACTGCCGTCTACCTTGATGCAATACATGCAACACATTTGTCCGACTTTCAATGGCGCCACTGCAACAATACAATGACAAGACATCAAAGTACCATAAGATAAAGGTGAGCCTCTTGGGTCGGCTGCTGCAGCCGCCCCAGAGCAGCTGCACAAGATGTGATGATGACACATTATTGGACAGATTGCATGCATTTTGGGTTTCTTTTGTTCTGACACCTTCTCTTCTCCAAACTCCTCTCCTGACTCATCCCTACTCTCCTGACAAGTGGCAAATCCCACCGACCGGGATAAGTTGAGACACAATTGATGCCAACAAAATTTTGGCTTGATATAATTTAAAATATATGAATTTCAGGATTGCTCAAATACTAATTGAGATACATTATAAAGAAAGTGTTTTTGCCTGGTAAACACATTTTGTCTCCCAAAAGCTAGTTAGCTATAGCTAGTTAGCTCATATGCTCAAGTTAGTGAGACAGCCCCACGATGACCCCTGAGACCACATACTCTTTCATTACAGACAGAGGTCAGTGTCCATGAAATGTACACCCATGTATACCCATGAAAAGAAGACATTTACGCCACCGGCAACATACATATGTGCAGTGTTGTTATGAGCAACCAGCTTATGGAATCATGTTTATGAACATCTGTAGCCTGACAGAACATCAGGACTTCGGTACAGAAAAGAGAACTGGCATGGCCAGAAATAAAACCTGGTCTAGGAGAAGCTCAGGCTGGGTTTAGCTGTCAGGACCAAGAAACGTTCATTCTGCAATAGGCTTTCGAAAGGGACCTTAAGAACAAAGCACAGTGTCAACACAAAGCTATTGACAGCAGCTGACAGAGACTGAGTCATAGTCTCGACATGCTGCTCTGCCTGTTGGAGAGTAATAGAACCATACCACTTATTTTAGCTATATATATATATATATATATATATATATATATTATATTCTCTAGATATTAAAAGAAAGCTTGTCCTTCATTACTTGATCCATATAACTTAGCCTTTAAAGATGTAGTTAGTGATTTTGGAGAAATGCTGTTGAAATTTTAATCAACTGCCAAACAATTTTGTAAATATTTGCTATGTTTCTGCTCTGTGTGTGGACATATAGTCCTGACTATGTAAATAGTAGAAAAACAAGTGGATCAAACAAATCACCATAACACTTTGTTAGCCAATCAGTAGTAGGGGGCGTGTGTGCCAGCTGTAGTCACTGCCTGTGTTGTACAGTGTGATTGTTATTTTTAAGACGAAGCAATAAAGGGAGGGGTGTATAAATCAACACCATTTCTTAGAAATGACTTACTACACCTTTAAGGTATTTACGGTGTTTAAAGCTGCAATACATAACTTTTGCCTCTCCATCACCATCTCTGTTTGAAGCATAAAATTGCAGTTATCTGCAATAAAAAAAAGTTATCTGCATAGAACTGCGTGTGTGACTTAAACTGCACAGTCAAAGTACCACAAGAGCGATTCTAAAACTTACAGCTTACTTACATATTGCTTATATTGCTTATATTGCTTAAATGTAAACTGTTATGACATTACCATTGCGAACAGGTTTTTAACAATGATCTGTTATGCTCAATAACTGACTTAAAACTGGATAGAAGCATAACGCTAATAGAATTAAAAATAATCTTGTCCTAAATCTTGCAGAATCATTATATTAAATGTGTCTAGCTTTTGAATAATTAACATTAAAATATATACCTGCATGCATGCAGTGCATACTGAACTCTTTGAAAAGGAGTTAAAATCTTCTAAAATATTAATTTTAATGTTCACCCCAAAGAGCATAATTAAGAAAATATTTACCACAGAGGTGTAAAAGCTTGTTGATTTAAATATTGCAGGTGATTCAAATATTAACAGATCAAATTGTGCTTGCCAATGACTCATATATTTACAAATATTTATGCAAAATGGAGTGGTCATATGATATGAAAGTACACAAATTAAAATGTATCGCATTTAAACATTTGCATAATTTTTGCTCTTTCAAACTCAGGTGACAAAGCTCTGGTTAATTTTAATTCTCTAGTTTCACCAAAGCTTCCCTTGAAATAGGAAGACACTGACAAACTGAGAACATCTTAAAAATGTTTGTAAACAATTTTGTATTTGAATTTGTCGTTTTAAGTTTTTAACTGTTTAAGTTCACTAGCTTTTGATTGTAGACTTTATTATCTCACGTTAAATTATTAGAATCTATCTTCAGCTGAGTGCACACTGTACGATTTTGGCCAAGATTTGGCTAAGACCAATTTTGAAAATCCTGAAAAATTCCTGTAATCCTACGCCAAAATCTGTAGTCTTTGATCGCTAGTTTGACGTGTTGGCCAAGATCCAATTTATAACCGTTGCGATCAGATCTTTTGCAGTGTCAGAAATTTTTAGACACAGTCTTGCAGTGGAGCAATAGAAACATAGATCAAAATTAACGCTAGCCACCATTGTGATTCTGCGTGTGAATGTGCCTCATCATCACGGACTGTCCAGTTTCTCAGTTGTTAATTGTTGTTTAATTTGACATTAATGACAACTGATATCCCACAGTGTGTTAATACAGTCTGACAAGCAGCAAATCGTAAAGAACTATTACAAATCGTATAGTTTGTGGCTGGCTTTAGAAGTATCTAGGAAGCAGGAGGCATGAGCTCTGCATTTAATCTCATAGCTGTCTAAGAGAAACAGCTGAGCTATTAAAGAGATCTCATTTGTGAGTTCTTTCTATGGGTATGCTTTTCCTGCTATTCTACAGCTTAATTAAAGGCATTAGGGACTTGGATTTATCACTACATACCCACTTGTATATTACACCCGCACACAGCCACTGCATAATCCACACTTCATGTTTGCCTGAGTTACATGAGAAGAACTTTAGAAGCTAGAAGATGAGTGCTCCTCAGGAGGTGAGGGATAAGAGAACTATGCTTCTCTGTTTCATATTCCATCCCCTCCTCTCCTGGTGTGAGAGAGCCTGAGCACACAAGTGATGAATAAAAGCTTCATACACACATTCTGGATATATACACAAACCCAAACCACATCTTTCTTAAAAAAGCAGATACCCCATCATGCTTTAAGCGTGAAGACACCCACCTTTTCTGTTAGACTGACTCCAACTAAAACTCATTTCCAGTCCTTCTCCACCTGATTGTGGCTTAAAACACACATATCTACATACATTTTGGATCACTTGTTCCATGTGTAAAATATAGCACATGGTAGTTTCCTATAATTCTACACTCGATGCTACACTCGATGTTACGATGCTTCTTGACTTGATGCTTCTTGTTTTGGTTGGTCTAGTACTTTAGTAAGAACATACATAAAAGAGGGGATGTACAGAGAATTCTATAACAGCAACCATCAATAATTCACACCAAGATTCATAGATAAAAGATAACAACTATATTAGCATTCACACCAGTGTACAATAACGTTATGTTTATTCTAAGCTCAGGTCCTTCAAAGATGGATTTTAAATTTTATTTATACTTCTGTATGAGTCTAATGTCATCTTCCATTTTAAATGTGCAAGCCTTTTAAATTTAAGTGGATTTTGATTGGCTATCAATGTTTTATCATTCATCAGCTGAAAACACACTATGAAAGAGATCCATCCCAATTATATCCTTTTTCTGTATAATTATTATTATAGTTGTGGTGTGTAGTCTGCTATTCTCTTACATTTAGAACATTTAAAAAAATGTATTGTTATACTGTAACAATGTGTCTGTAGCAATGCGGTCCATCTAATTGCACAAATAACATAAAAGCAACAGTCTGATACTAAATAATTCAAGTAGTAGCTAAAAACCAACCAGGTTATTTCTACTAAAGGCAAAATAAGTCTTAGTATTCTGAGCAGATATTGCTTCTTAAGTATTATTTGTTCAATAACCTTTTTAAAATTGCATTTAGGAGTGTTTTTAAAGGGCTGAAATGTATTGTTAGGTCAAAAACAATTAGAATAGTAACAATGAGATTTATTTACGAAATTTAGTTGACAAAGCTGAATAAAATCTTAGAGGTACAATGAAACTGTTCTCATACATTCCTGCTTGAGCATATTTTTGAGCTGTAATGATTTAACAGCTGTTGTAAAGGTTAAAACCAGCATCCGTCTTTGATTCAATTAGCTATGACAGGAACAGAAATAGCAGAGCAGAACAGACTGCTCTCAGATGATTCAATGGATCCGTATAGAAACTAAGATAAGAGAAAACACATTTGGTTGCTACTGCTATCAGAAATTAAACAGTGCAAGTTTTGGCTAAATGGAAAAATGGTGAGTTAAAAGGATAGTTCACCCAAACATGAAACGTCTGTCATTATGGTCTCACTGTCATGTCATCCCAAAGCTGCTTGGCTTTCTTCAGTGGAGACGGTCAGAACAGACAATATAGCTTTCGTGTAACATTGTACCTTCACACAGAATTTTAAGAAGATGCAGAGCAGCCATAAGACACAAATGATGACGATTCATTTTTAAGTGAACTGTCCCTTTAAATATATTTACAAATTTCTCTAATGAAGAGATTTATTGATCTTAGGGTTCGCCTCTGAACCTAAAAACATAATTTCCCCTTAGAATGAAAACTTGCTGGTAATTTACTCACCATCAGACCATCCAAGTTACTGTAGTTACTGTAGAAGTGTAAACAAGATTTTTAGCTGGAACCGTGAGGGTGACTAAATGAACAATATATGTTCATTCTGGAGGTAAACTATCCCTTTTTACTAAGTCTCTTAAACCGTTCTCTGTCTGCCTTCCCCTGTCTATCTGTCCATTCTGTTCTCTAAGCACACAGTGCCAAACAGTGCGTGGTGTTTAAATCTGGATTAATTCTCTTTCCTCTGTGAATCTGTGTGATGGAATGGTCTGTTAACTGATCTCATGTACAGGTTTAGAAGAGACCAATAATGTCAAATAAAACATTGCTTCCCAAGTCATCCAGCGTACCCATGCTGATTTTTGTTTCTCATTTCTAACCAAGTGCAAACACTCCGAGTTTTTCCCTCTTCTTGTGTTTAACCATCAGTGTCTGCTGGGACTACTTTCTGGAATAGCAGTTGTCTTTGTTGGAGTTGTAAAGATTTGCAGGATGTTGTCTTTTTTGGTCTTTCTTTCCTGTTTTGAACCTCAGATCATAACCATCTCTCTTCAGCAGATCCGTTTAGAGTCTCTGCTTTCAGTCATGTTGCTCTAACTGAAAATTTTATTCTGTTAGCCTTGTTTAAGATTTTAGTTGAGAGACATTAATGTTTATCATTTCATCAACATTCCAGAAAGGGCCACGACTTATTGCAATATTCAGAGAAGTACTTCTAGGATAGTGTCTCATTTAGAGCCGATGTGACTACAAGAAGTTTCAATGATTCAGGACAATCCTAATTAACCCCTGTGGAGATAATACATGCAGTTGGGAGTTTTAAGTGCTTCGCCACGGCCGCCTTTGGTTTGACTATTGACATCTTTTATGACACATATATTTTATTATTGTCACTCTGAATGCAAATATTCAGCTATATTCATTTAATATATTCTATATTCAACATCCTTCAGTGTTTAACATTGTCATGTATATTCCTCCAATTTAATGACATGTACAACTAATTGTGCTACTGCCATGTAGACAGAATAGTACTTGCCACCGCCAGGTTTGATTTAAACCAAAATTCTCTACTAGCACCCTATGGAAATTTTCGTTTCTTGCCACAGTCGCCTTTAGTTTGCTCACTGGATGCCTATAGATAATATTTTTGCATAATTTACTTGTACTAAAATGTTTTCTGTTAAGCTGCTTTGAAACAATGCACATCGGAAAAAGCGCTAAAGAAACAAAATTGAATTGAACAAATGCCAACAAAGAGCTCGCTAGTCACAGATTGATTAATTCCTCACTATTCAATATCATAGTTCACTTCATTTCCTCATACATAAAAGCTGTTCACAACATCTTATTTCAAAGTGAGAACTAGGTTTTGGGACCTTGCCTAAAGTGGATCAATGAATATCACATACCAAAACATGTCACTGGAATATTAATTGCAAATTGAGCTTGATTAGCTTTCAGACCGTATTAAGCAATTAGCATGCTAGGTGCTTCTGGTGCTATATTGAGAGCGCGCCTAAGTGCAGTGCTTATTTTAACTCCTCATAAATCCTGCCTTTCTCTTCACACTGGGATTTAGTGTAGGAGTTTCATTCACAGTACAATAATAATAAATGGTTATTTCTGACTACTAATGTCAAGGAAATCACATCAGGGAAAATGTTGCTTGATTTTCAGCTGCTTTTCAACTTGCAGTCAAGCAAATGCGGCAATAAACTGTCTGTCTCAAATTCATGTGCCTGGTGCATCAGTATTTGATGTAAGCCTGCTTAAGATTCTACATCTGACGCAGTCGCATGCGTTAACCCTGAACTTTGTGGAGACAGGTTTGTCTACAAAACTAGTACTGAAACCAGCTGCAAGAAATAAATAAATGTGAAACAAAATTCCATTGCATTATTAAAAGGATTATCTCTTTTAACCCCTCCCCAACCTGTGTTAGGTGTTACACAGGTTGTTGTTGTGTGTTCTGTGTTTCAATGACTTTGAAACATCAGTCTACGTGGTTTATGTTCATGGTTTTAATCTAGGCGGCTTGTGTAAAATGTGTATTAAGTCTTTGAAGGGACAACAGCAGGTGACAGCAGAAGTGTAGTTCAAAGACAAAGCTGACATCAGCTAACATACAGCTAAATCATTTGATTTATCAATGCTTCAAATGCTATCAATGCTAACAAACTAAATGTGGCCCAATTACTGATTACATCAGCAGGCAATCAGTTGAAATTGTAATAATTTATTTATGAAAATATAATAGTTATTTATAATTGATCTAAATTCCAATATTATATATTATATTTTATATATCAGTGGTATTCCGTATACTACAAGCATACTACATGCAAGTCACTCCCATGTACTGTAAGGGTTCAAATCTAGGTTTCTGTAGTGTATTTCCCTCGTCACGAGGACATTGTTTTCATGCAGATCCAGATGAATCTTGTTACATCATCCTCTTGCATGACTGCTGCATGACTGTTTAGCCGCAGTGAGCTAACGCTTTATTTTTTTTTGCTTTTTTATTTTTTTTTTCCAGTTATCCCATCTTCATGGTTCATGGGGTTATAACAGGGAATGTAAACTCAGCACCCTAATCTGCCTTACTTGTTACTGAACTTTCCAAACATGTGAAACCAACAGAGCATGCATCAACAAGTCCACACAAATGAATCCATTCAATTCAATTCTATAAAAATCTTGTATAATATGTTATAAAGATGATTTGTAAAGAAATGTAAAGCTGCTTCTCAGGTAAATGTGTCTTGTCTAAGAATGTTTTTACAAGAAAGAAGAATTTTTTAATTTTTTTACTTATTTTCGGTACAACTTTGGGCATAATTCTGCTACCTGTGGGAACAGCAAAAGGTTTTTTTTATCATAGAGCAAAACCGTCAGTCTTTGATTACTTAATAATATGTTTACAGATGAGTGATTGCTTGCCTATGTTAAGAATCAAACCCTCCAATGAAACTTTGGCAGTGTGACCGCTTGTATGACAGAACGCTGCTCAATCAGCACGACTGCAACCAAAGCATTGCTGCGATGTGTGTCGTACAGTCATAAAACACTGGTGATATATGTTGATGTGGGATCAGACATGAGCACAGTGTGAGAGTCACTCATCATACTCTCTGACAAGTAACAATCATAACAGCCAATAAAAATCTAGCGTGGTTTAATTAATCTTGCTTTAAGGATGTTACTTAATTCACTGGAAAACTACTAGAAGACAAAATACTGATTAAATACTGATTACAATTTTCACCAGTGTACTCCTATTGCCAAAGACAACATACAAACAGAGAAAAACATGAATCACACATGTATGTATTTGCTTAATAAAAAAATCGTGCATCAACATCACTGAGTAACATTCTGTTCTGAAAACCTTCTTTATATATAGAATTCTAGAAGCATTTTGGAAATATTTGTGTTTTGACAAAACTAAGCCTGCAGAACCATCAACGGAAGACTAAAGATTTTAACGGTCACTACTAATTTTTCAAACATTCCTTGTAAACGAAGCCAAACTTCCCAACCCAAATGTAAACAAATCAGTGATGGGCTGAACCTCGGCTCAAGTGAATTTAACAGTGAATTTAACAGTTCATGCACATACTACACAGTTAGAAGGTTTAACACACAGGAATGATATTTAAATCTGCTCTGCACCCCTGAGAGGAAGAGGTTAGAATAATGTCAAGCCCTCTACATCAGAACACCTACAGCCATTCACATGACTGGAACTAATATGCTCCAGCCTCCTCTTTAGTCCAAAAACTGCCCTCACATTTTGCAGAAGTAAATTCGAAAAAGTGTACGTCCATTGGCATTTTTTGTCTTAACGGCCCACAGGAATGAGTTTTAGAACTTGTGGACGTTGTAGAGTCATCTAAGTTGACATGATTCCATCTGTCACTTGACTACTGCAAATGGTAAATGTAACATAACATAAGGGTCAGTGCTTTAGGTCTGTGCAATCCCCAACATCAACAGCTTGCCTTTACTGGACACACAAGCCTTTATTTCAAGTTTTTCCATCCACATGCTAAAGTGTGAAATTACCGCCTGTTTGAGAGGTATATTGACATCTGTTCTTGAAACAGCCTCGTTCGTATTCATTTGCTGTACATTTACACAATATGGTTGATTGTGTGGTGGGTTCATTAGATTTGCCCTGAGGACAAAACAGTGTGTGCTGGAAACTCAAACAGTATAAACCTTGATCAAATCACTGCGTCTGCTCCTATGAACGTGCCCTGATTTATTATAAGAGCACATACAGTGCACAAGATGGGATTCATAGCATTCAGTGATGTATTGTTATGTGCATATATGTGTATGTGTGTGTTTAAAAATCATGTAGTGTCACATGACAAGATGATATACATGTGTGTGTGTGTGTGTGTGTGTGTGTGTGTGTGTGTGTGTGTGTGTGAACAGAGACAACAATATTAATCAGTCTAAACATTGCATGACAAAGGAATGTAACTGGTTTGTAAAACAACAATAAACCTTTGGGTTATTTAAATATGCAGGCCTGAAACAAGTTCATGTGGTTAGAATCAACCAATCAGGGCTGTTGATTCTTCATTAATGAGCCTTGAGGTGGTACAATAACATTGTCTAAGGCTGAACTACTCTCAGAATCCTAACCATTAACTTTACTGCAGAAAGATTTAATGCAGCCACTTCCTTTCAGATATATCACATGCAGGGCAAATACACATGTGTACATCCCACTGCAAGTTCTTCCTGGAATTTCACCTAAGCAGACAAACACATTTCATTGAATTTGACAGCGGAACTGAAGTAACAGAGGCGTGTGTTTGTGTGAACGGGGAACTGTCACGTCTTTACCTCCTAGCATTTTTTCTTCATCCTCATTAAAGCCAGAATGATCCTATGCACTAACTACCAATGAAGAAAACAAGGATGTGAGACCTTCTGTAATGAACGTATGAGCCTCAAGCCTCATGTCTTTTTCTTACAGAAGATTCCTTTTGGGAAATTATGACTATTCATGACCATTAGGAATTGAAAGTAATGAACATCATACAACTTTAATGTCTGCAAGTTGACATGACTGGGAGCAGATTGTAAATATGTCTAAAGAAACCAATAAACAGTGTGTCATAGTTGCTCATCGGCTGGGGGTCACTAACGATTGTTTGCGTAATGTTGCGCTCGGGGCATACAAGCCTTCTGGTGTAACGTTTTTTTGAATGGGCTTATATAACCAACTCATTCTAACTCACGGATTGAACATTAATTGCAACAGATGCTCTACTTTTGCTATTTCTGTCCAGCTGGCAGGAATTCATGTAAACATATTTTGATCAGAGTTGAAAATTTTATGTTGCACCTTTTTCGTTTTCCGTGTTCTCCCCCTGCTCTCTCTCTACCTCTGTGGGCTTTGTGAGCAGAATTCAGTTTGAAATGTGGTGAGGTCTGGCAGCTGATTGCTAGGCTGAGGTGTGTGCACATCCATTCTGTCGGTCTGCATGATAATCACACAATCACACACACTCTTTCCTGAGTCCTCCATTAGCATTTCTGTCAGTCCTCTAGCCTTCACCTAGCCTCGCATAAGCCCCCATCCTCATCTGAGGTAGTTTGAGGTAGTTAACTAAGCAAAAGCACATTTGATTTCACATTACCACAGCAAACATTTTGGGTCCTTAAAAAAAGATCTCAGTTGTTGTGCTGTAGCCACAGTTTAGTCTGATGTTCTTGGCATGGTTCCCAGCTGGGACGAGGCTTGTGGCTTGTTACAGGGCAGTTTATTCAGCTGTTGATGACAGAATTGCCAGCTGAGGACAGTTTAAGAGACAATATCAATACCAGCTGATTAAAGAGTCCTGCAACAATGTTTCCCAACCAGATTTTGTCTTATGTACTGCCACAGCATCATCATTTAGCAGGAATATCATTTAGCATTATGATTTATTGAAATTGACATAAAAATCATAATGTTGGAAGAACTGTGTATTACAATAATTATTAATACTAAATGTAATCATTTAGTTATTATTGGAGCCTTTTATCATAGCGCTGATGCCGTCATTTTAAAAAGCAACAAGTCACTTAAGTATGTGTTACATTGATTTTACCATGGAAAATGGGGGGTTTAGATAATACACTGTATTCAATGTGTTGGCTTAGAAATTATGCTCTTCATCTTTAATTTTGCTGTGTCACATGTGATATACACAGATGCTCACTACAGCAGAAAAGAGAGAGACGAGACTCTCTTCATTTCTCCCACTGTCTTTCTTTTCTCTCCTGCATTACCTTCTCTCATTTCCTTGTTCTGTGATGTAGCATTTGTTAGACCATGTGGCCTGTGGCAGCTACCTGCAGAGTGTCTGTGTTCCATCCTGTCAGAACACATTCTCTCCCTCCCTTCTGGAATCTGCACACCTCTTAAAACACTCACGGCTAAACTGAGGGAACATCAAACCAGGCCTGAGTTGGCTGCATATTTTACTAAAATAGTAACCACATTTGCATTTTTATACATAATAATTCATATTAATAGCATGAGATGTTACAATTATAATTAGTATGTATGTTGTGTAAGTCTGTGTATATGTAAGTAAAGAGTAAATGCATTCCACCACCAAGATTTGTTTAAAAGATAAACATATATCATTAATGTAAAATGTGTCCATTAAACTGACTGGTCAAATGTTCATAAACTCCAAAGTATCTTAATGAAGAAACAGTATGATGAAAATGATAAAGGTTTTATTAATACGTGCTTCAGGTATCATCTTTTACATCTGAAGGATTCTGTTAGTATGCGTTTTGAAATTGAGGAGAACTTTGAGTTCTCTCCTTTAATCAATATTATTGAATAAATATTTGACCTATGTTTTGACTCATTTAAAATCCCATTTGCAGCCACTATTCATCCAATTAAACATTTCTATCTTTATCGCTTTTAAAGGAGGCACCCTTTTCAGATTTTTTCAGAGTCTGGTTTTAATTGTAACTTAACCCAGAAAGGGATTTACTTAATAATTAATGTGCGAGATTATTGATTATTATCAAGGCTGAAAACATTGGGGCATAAGTCACCTGTTCCGTCCAATCGAGTTCCACGTGGCACAGCTCAACCGCATTTGCTTCTGTCACCATGTAGTTGCGTGACGGCCATGTAGCCATGAGATTACAGGATTTAGCAAGCGTGGTCACAACTTTTTAAGTGACCGGCAAAATTAAATATAATGAAGTGCACATTTAATCTTTTGCGCTTTTTGAACTCGTTCTCTCTCTCTTTATCTGTGGCTTTGGTCATTAGCATTACCATGGCCACTTTCTCCTCAATTAACCATGCTGCAACTCAAGCATAACACGCAATGCATGCAATGCCTTCGCCTAGCAACAGGCAGGGTATTAAAAATAACAGTCTCTCTTCCATAAACCGGGGTGGTAATTTAAGCACTGTCAAAAAGAAGAGCTGGGCTTTGAAATGTACTAAAATAAAATTGGAGATGGCGAGGAGATGTGTGAAGCTCGGCAGTGGTGAAACATTAAGCCTCAGTAAGACAGAAAACTGGCCTCAATTATAAGATGCTCTCGGTCTGAAACCTTGAACCTTGAAGTGAGCAGCAATATGTCACGAGAGGTCTCTCCCCTCAGAAAGCCAATTATTGTTCAAAATGAAAAAACAGATTCATATTCTGTTATGTTTTATGTATGACAAACCTAAGGCAGAAATGCAAAATACAAATCCAAAATTTTATATCACTTGCCTCACGGCAATTGCGTTTATCATGAATACATATCCATAAATGTGCAAACATTGTTTTATGAGCAATTTAAATATGAACTTATTAAATTATGAATAATGTATTTGTGAATAAATCAACAGCCACATGTAGTTACTGGCGCCCAACCTCTATTCAGGAAATGCAGCATTTGTTGCGTATACGCACCCTGCTTTAAGCACTACAAAACAATGTCGCCTTAAAAATCACCTTGTGTTTTCTTGATTCTACAAAAAGAGCACATGAGGGGCTCTGTAACACATTTGTGACTGGAAATGACTTCATTAAAGTTTAAGCCCCAGACTAACACAGGGCCTCCAGGTGCCAATCGCTCAAACTTTACCCCAGGGTTGCGGAGCAAGGCGGACGTCCTTACCCTTTGCTTTCCCCGATGAGGAGAATGGCTCAGCTCCATCTGTGGCAGCCACATGGCAGGCAGCAAATTGCTGACATGCTGGCTCTTTAGGGAGCCCCAGAGGCCACATGGCCACACTGCTGGACTATAACAGGAGAACTATCCTCCTGCAGAACGTATCCCTCAAAGTTGACTTCTGCTGTGTGGATGTCACATACTGTTGTAGATGACATGATATCAAATTAAGAGGTCTCTTATCCATGTTTATTTCACAAGGGACCTTTAATAGTATGCAGGTTTGCTTTGTAAAATCAAAACAAGCTTATGCAGTGGTCCTTAGCATTAGGTACTGATTGTCAGTACCCATCAAATCGCCTCTCAGTAAGAAAACAGGAAGGTTTAGAAATAGTAAAGTTCAGTTTTAAAGTCATCAAATTTCTAACACGTTCTGAGGTGAACGCCTTAGTAGAGAGCAGACAGAAATTCAAGGACTGTTTATGTCTGCATTCTAATAAAAGTTTAAAATTACATGCATTATACCTCACTCAGCAGAGAAGCATGAGAGATTTATTTAACGAAACGGAAGAAATGAAACGAAAACGTGTATCTGACACTGTTATCGTTATAAATAAAGAGCAGGCTGGTTTTGAAGTGCTGCTGACATATACATGAAAGCATAGAAAAGAAACTCTACATTGATCTGACAAATGCTCATGGGGTGGATCAAATGCCCGCAGCAAAACCGTTTGCTTTTACACTTACATGTACACTTACATGTCTGTAAGATC
>JAZGTJ010014817.1:0-13841 GCA_036877575.1 Botia almorhae
TAGATGATCTGCTCCTTGCCGTTGAAGTAAAGCATGTTTATTGGAGACATCTTGGTGGGGGTGCAGCAGGGCCCGGCGGTGCCGCGCGGGTTGGCCTTGTTCACCAGGTGGGTGTGTGGATACTTCTGCAGGTGCATGTAGTCACACTCTCCTGAGCAGTAATTGGCCTTATAGCGTTTGGGAGCAATAATCCAGTCCCAGCCGAAATCCTCAAAGTCCACAGTGAGAGGGTACCTGCAGCAGCGAGACTCGGACGAGTTCTCATCGCAGTCCAGGCCCGAGTCCCTGCGGATTCGCTTGGGGCCCTCTGAAATCTTGACCTCCATAAAGGGAAGCTGTGAGGGAGAGAAACCCAAGAGCCGATGTTTCAGTTTAAGGTTGATAGGTTGCCACACTCATGCTGATGCAGAAATAAGTTTTGTTTAACCATTAAAGAAGCAGTTTGTCAATTCTGCCTCTCTACCGCCATCTCTGTTTAAAGCATAAAATTACAGATTCACATTTCTTTACATATGTTGAAGTCAGATGAAGTCAAACTGACAGCTCACCCTACAGCTCAAATGATAAATCATTATTATAAACGTACAGTTGCTAATCAGGGTAAGGTCTGTTATGTACTGTTTACAGTATGTAACTCTGATCTGTCCTGTACTTGCTCAATAACTGACTTTTGTTTTCAGCTCCCCCCTCCAAAAAATTACGGATTGCTGCTTTATGAAATACTGATGATTTTACTTGACCAAGAGCCATAGACATGATTATCACTGACACCTTCTGAGATGATAATTTATTCTAAAACCTATATCTTGAATTAATTGGGCTTTTACAAATGCGCATTGCTTTCGTGGCCCACAATCGCCAAAACCGAACCTTGAATTAAATAAATAATAAGTGCCTTCTTTGAAAGAATCAATACGTAAAAATTAAATAACACAACAGCTCAACTCACCAGTCCATCCTCACCGGTCTCCGCCGAGGTGACGGCCAAGTCGTTTCCTTTCGCGTCATACGCGTTGATCTCTATTCCCCAGTTGGTCTCCGGTTGTCTTAACCACACCGTGAGCACCTGCTTAACGTCTATACTCTGCCAAGACGTGACCCCCGCGTTCACGTCGATTTTCAGGGATCGTATTCGTATGTGTCTGCCTCCGTCCGTCACCGGCATCAGCCGTGAGATCTGTAAGAAAACGGTGGTCGCCTCCTCCGCCGGTCTCAGATGAACCCAGAGCTGCGCCCTCACGATCCGGCTCGCCTGGATCTTCGGACTGAAGGAGAAAAAACAACACTTCGGTTTCCGATCTACTTGAACGATGGGGTCAGCTGCAAAAGAAGAGAAAGTAAATCAATGAAGCGAGGCGTGATCTACAGATTTTCAAACGGGTTTATAAGACGGTCATTAAAATCGTCCGTGGAGACGATTCATTCTGGACATTTCAAGTTTTAAAGATCCCCGTTGGCGACGCATACAAATCACCAAGTCGAAGTCTTAACAGAAAATAACCAATAATTATAAAATTTTCAAGTAAAATGTGAGAGTCTCGTATACTAAAATGAAGTACAGTTTGTAGTACAAATACATGACTATTACACAAACGCATATGTATATTTTCACATTTTCTTGTGACCGGCGCAGGAGCGCATTTGTCATGCGTCTGTGTTCCGCATGAGTAAAATCGCAGGTCATCGAGTCAGGCTGAAGAGAGATAATAAAACATACGAAAGGCGTTGCTCTAAAATGTGCGGCTAATGCTGTGCCGCGGTCTCGCGTGCGCGTAAAGACTGCGTAAAAGCGCTCTCCAAGTGTCGCCCTGTATTCATTGTCCGCCGTTTGGAGGAATCAGTTACATGAATGAAGCTTTGAAATGGATGTTTCTTACGCTCTGTGGCCATGGTCATAATGGTCTCCGTGGTGGCTTGTTCATCATCCTCTTCCATAGCTCCATCCTTGCTCTCATCCCCCAGAACCCCGTACTGATCCAGAAGTTGTTGCAAAGGCGGCGCTTTGGGTAACAGCTGTTTGACCACGTCCCGGCTGATGTTTGGAGCCTGCTTGAGCCGAAGTTTGCTGAGAATCTGTGACTTGATGGCGTGCAGTCTCAGCAACTTACTGTGTTGCCGGAACTCACATGTGGAGCACTGCTCGCTTTCCTCCGTGGCGGCGGAAGGCTGCTGGTGCGCCGTTATGTCTCCTTGACCTACTGGACCGCATGCAATTAAAACGCTTAGAGAAATTAAAACCTGCGTCAAATGCATGTTCCAAGGCGTGGTGGAGGACGGCGGCAGTTTGCGAGGTTTGATGCGCTGTGGAAACGAGCCTCACCACGCAGCAGACGAGTAGATGTCATGCTTAAATTCGACAAGGCCTTTTATACCGCAACTTTGGCCACTCTATTGTGTCGTCGGAATCAACGATTGGCTGAGCTGCCAACAATAACCCTAATGGACAGAGCTGCGCTTCTTTCGCCGCTCTTAAAGAGGTAGGGCGCATCCTAGAGGACTCGCGGCAAAATGAGCTGCGTTTTATTACGGTACAATGTCACTTACATGACAGCATTACGTGCGTATAGACTACTTACTGCCTTCGTGTGTAGCACAAAGCAGACGTGCCACGAATGTGAAGCTACATATGACACTTTCTATACAATCAGAAGATTATATAATATTTTATCTTGAAATATTGATCAGCTATGCTTTATCTGTTGGTGGGGCTTTTTAATTGATTTATTTTCTTAGTCATAAGCACAATGTTAAAAACAATTACGATGTAACGCTGTGCGCTACCATAGAAGGTAATCTGGTGTTTTAAAAAAAACAACGCACTCGGATTTTGCTGTAATGAAAGCCATTTTTATTTTATTTTAGGCAATGAAACGTTAAACGAGCCTTAAAATGTGACTTTGCTATTTTACATTATTATTAAACTGTTACAAGAGTTGTTTTCTAAAATGACAACACAACGTGCATGTTCTCAAACTGCCTTTGTATCATTCAGTTTATCAAAAATCAATATCCCGTTTCTTCGTGAAGTTATTTGGATGATATGCACGTAGCATTACACTATAATTTGATTTATATAATAATCTGTGTAAACACAACATCTGTAACCGTGTTTGGTTTGAAAGCCGCATAATATTCGCCGTTCATTTCATGGGTTTAACGCGCACAGTTGCAGCGTCTTTGTTTCTCGGACCTGTTTCTCGGGTAAGACGCAGAGCGCCATCTAGTGGCGCGACCTTGTGTTTGACGCAGGCGAGGATCGTCATGACCTCTTGAGTTACAATAGTTTTGCGTGGTTAACACGATGGACTAAATATAAGGACAACAAACATAATATAAGAGGATGTATAAGGGAAGCTGTATCATTTAGATCCTGCAAGTATTATAAAAAACAAATGCGTGTTAATAGTCAAAAGTCTCTCATTTAACACGGGGTCCTTAAACGGGGATAATAATTATAGACAAATAATTTTAGGTCAATCAGCGTAAGTAACACAGAGTGACACTTAAACCGTATGAAAGAAAAATCGCCATATAAATTATGATTGTGTTGGATTACGACACCATACTATAAATATATCATAATAAAAATATTAATTCAGTTAATTGTGATTTTCTAATCTGAAAGCAATCTAGATGTTACTTAATACTATATTTAATAAACACAAATTCTGCGCTGACCAGATAATAATTAGGTTAATACATGAGGATTATACAAGTACACGTCTTTCACTGATGTTTCCACAGCAATTTAAAACAGCCCCTGAAAACATGAAGCTTCAGAAGAGATTGTCAGTCAACTTCCAGAACACGTTTAACCTGCAAAATGAGCGTCAGTTCCACCAGGTGGCGACATTGTGTTAAAAACAACACATGAGCGCCACCTGTGTCTGCGTGCGCTGCGGTAACCGGTTTTACCCACTTTACCAACAAATGTTCCGGCAAAGATGGCATTAACAAAGTGTGCCAGTAAAAAGCTTCAGAGAGACTCTCTCAGCTGCACATTCAGTCCTGTGGGTCGTATCTAACGGCACAGAGAAGTTTCAGAAAACAACACGGATTAACGAGCTGCGGAGCTCAAAGAAACCGAATCCTTATCACCGTGAAACGGTCTGTGGACTCCGGACGCACACGCTGATTTTAAAGCGACTTATCCTGCAAGAGCAAGTTCATCAGCACGCGTGTTTATTCTCCTGTGGGGTAACAGACAGCGCAGAGGAGGAGGGAGATTTTGCATCTGTGGTTAGTGAGGACGCATCTCACATTTTCCTGTAAAATAACGCATTTCCATTCAGATTAAACGTTGTCTTCCGTACGGCGCGCGTGATTTTTCTATGCATCGCGTTTGTCTGTCGTATAGGTGTGTCGCTTCGCTGCTATCACTGGGTTGTGTTGACGCTTTACGATAGATTATGAAAACGGACCGTCGTGCATTTTTATAAAAATGGGAAATAATTTTGTCCTGACCTTGAGCTTGTCTTGACACGTGCCTGTGTGCCTGTGCAAGAACACGAAACGCCAGAGATGTGCGTTGCGATCTCTGTTATGTGTAACACTGTAACGGGATTGAAGCTGATGATATTAAACTGTTGATCATTTCATGTCAGCAGACTGACTGACGGGCTCGTGTCCTTGTCTCCGGCGCGCACGATGCGCTCAATAATATCGCCGATATTACAACTGTTTGTCGTACGTTTCGCATCACAAAAACGTGATTTGTCGTCTAATAACAACAAAAAGAAAACATTTCGTTTTCTATCCATTAGTAGGTTAATGTGATGTTATGAATCACGAGACAGCACGATACCTAGTCCTCGTTATACCTGCCTTAACCACGATTAAAAATAAAACACGATTTTACTACCAATAAAACCAAACCATGGTTACTATAGTTTAACAGTGGTAACCACAAATTAACATATATACTGTATGTAGTTTAAGTACGATACCTGTAGTAAAACTGTGGTTATACAGGTGATCAATGGTTACTACACTTTGGCTCTAATAATATCATGGTTTAATTATGTTGGGGTAACTTTCGGTACCACAAGATTTCCAAAGAGCCTGTTTTGTCTTTACACACTTAAAAATGCCCGTCTTGAGGTCTACGAACACGCAGTTAGCTGTATTTCTTCTCTGCCTCATAAGGAAATCTTCAATGCTGTGCAGATACTGTCGTCACTCGTGTCAAAGCTGTAAAGACAGTAAAATATAGCCGTGGTGAACATGTATATTTAGACAAAGTCCGGCAGTAACTCACTGAAACCATGTTTGTTCTCACAGGGGTAAGTGTGCCGTATGGACACTGTACATCATGACCGACCATCTGGAACATCCTGACTACACTTGATACATCGTAACATCCTAATAACATCCTAACACCTCGAAACCAGACTGCCAACCAGAGGAACCTGCATCCCGCCATCTTTGTATCTCTTGCCCTCACTGCTTGCAAACCAATGCTACATTATTTATATCATGGGATGCATGAAGTCCAAACACCGCGAGGCCACTCAGAACTCCCGCTCGGCGGAGAGAGAGGATGGCAAGCCAGGGATGCAAGGAGAGAAAGCGGTTCTTGTTTTCTCAGAGATCGGGTCTGCAGAGGGCCCGGCGCGGGCCAATCCGGTCCTGTTGGACTACGCCCAGAGACTGTCGGAGGAAATCGTAGCCAGAGCGGTACAACAGTGGGCAGAGGTGGACAGCCGGTACAGTGACATCCCGTACATTGAGTGTGACATGCCGTAAGGTCTGAACCTGTAGACACGAGACAGGATCGGTCCAGCTGGATATAGCAATCCATGGAAGAAAGCTAAGACACATCATGTAGGCTAATGGTTGTTAAAACTGCTCTCCTGGTTTTATACCCATAAGCGTACACACAAAATATTCATATTTTTTTATTTTTACACACGACAATCTCAAGCAAATTAAGAGGCTTGGGCAGCGGAGCTCTGCTGTCATATCAAAAGACTCTTAATGTATCATTTAATGTGTCTTGTTTACCCTCAAAGCCAAAATCTCTTCATTGAAGAGCCATTGCAAATGTCCAAGGGCCAAATATAATCATCCCAGGCATATTTATTCTTCTGCTCTGTTTTATTTCCCTGCATCTGTCTGCTGGTCTAGAGAGCTGCTGCTCAGGGTTCATGGTTTCTCTTTAAGAGTCGACTGTCAGGCATCAGTAAGTGTACATTACTTCACCGGGAACCTTCTGTGACAGCTGTGGTCACTGTAATGGTACAAAATCAACCACATCATGGTCATTACCATCATGACCAAACTCTGACTGTCGTGCACTTGATGTCACAACAAAATACATTCAGAGGATTAAAAGTCTAAAATGTTGCACACATTGATTTGTGTGTATTAAGCCATTATGTAATCTTGGTAGAAGGTTTTCTTGCACGTTCAGAATATCAGAGCTCAGGTATGCAATTCCTAAGCTTTAAAGAATTTTAACTGAACGCAACATTATGCTACAAAGACTGCCGAACCCCCATTAGAAGACTGACAGAAATTAAACAGGGGACCAAACATGCCGATGTCCTTAATAATCGATCATACAAGCACAATTAATCTCCGGGTTGTACAGCAGCTGCTCACCGATGCTTTTTATTGATAGATATATAGATATATAGGCACCCA
This sequence comes from Botia almorhae, assembly GCA_036877575.1. NCBI lineage: Eukaryota > Metazoa > Chordata > Actinopteri > Cypriniformes > Botiidae > Botia > Botia almorhae. Next base: position 6,646 of record JAZGTJ010014817.1, read on the forward strand.
GAGGTCTGTGAGGTATCCAGATTCCCTTTAATGATTTACATATCGTTACAGCTCAACAACTGGTTCTGGATTTGTAAACTTCATTCATTCATTTTCTCCGTACAGCAGTTGACTTTAGCCATAATGGACCTGTGAGTCGCTCTGAGGTTAAAGTGATAACATATGATGTGTACGTCTTCAGAAAGACAAGTTTGAAATGCATATGGAGAAAATGAATGGAAATGATGAGGCACTGTTCCGCTGTACAGCAAAGAGAATTACAAGAGAGACACACTTAGATCGGGTCTGTGTGTTGTGAGTGGAACTCTCAGATTTAAAAGCTCTTATGTGGTTGCTTTACACGAGGCCTTTCAGCTCATGCACTGTATGTGCTTATATGTGACCTGTGCTGGCAAAACGATTCAGAGCAAATGAGTTCAAAAATGAGTTTTTACATTCTCAGTTAAAAATAAAATAAAAATGATGTATGATTTGATTTGTTGGCATCGGACATAAAATGAATGACAAGCACCAGCCACTGAGAAGCAGGAAAAATGCCAAATTGTTTCTGGATTATTAAAACAAAGGAAAGATTTAGGAAGTTACACCTCTCAGAAAACATACAAATAAGGATGATTTTAGATGTTTAACTGCTGTTTGTGGCATTGGAATTACTTAATGAACTCATTTTTGAGAAAACCTCAAATGTGACCAAAATTTACGTGTTTCATTTGTTTGTTCTGTAGCTTGTGCATATTCGACTCATTTTGCCAGTACGGGTCACATATATGTATGTAAGGGTTGTGTGAGCAGAAATGCTTTATAACGATCTCAGTATCTCCAAGGCTACAAACAGCACGTTATTGACTGGCATTTATTGCGATCCTTATCTTCCCATTTCGTCGTTCTTAAACTAGCCCATGTAAAACAAGCACAAGATGATGGTTGAGATAATCTACCCAATCAAATGAACAAAATGTAATTTTGAAAAGGCTTTTGTAGGAGGTTTGAGGCGCTGATCTGTGTATCACAGTTGTGATGCCAGTTGTACTAAATCATTTTCAGACATGCTAAACAATAGTAAACAGTAAACAGTAGTGCTGTTTAAATTCACTGCAGATGTATAACATTGTACCAGCTTGCAGTCTAAACGTGATGCTGATTTCTCATTGGGTCCCCAGAAACCTCATGAATGTTCAGTGAGGCGCGGATGATTCAGACCGAAATTGTCGCGGTTGTCTGTCGCATTTCAGTGTGTGTATTGTAGATAACGGTGTTTCAGCTTTAATCTCAGTTCTGTAACCTGGAGAAAACTGCTACGCCAGTAAATAAAATCTTTGCCTTCCTCGATACTTCAGCTGTTGTCTTGCTGTTGTTGTAACTCTTAACACATGATCAAACGAGCACCGCAAAAACAGCTATACATCCCAGTACATGCCCGGGCTATTCAACTCCAGTCCAAGAGAGCCACTGTCCTGAGTTTAGTTCCAACCCTAGTCAACCACACCCGCCTGCCAGTTTCCAATAAGACCTTGATTAGCTTGTCCAGGTGTGTTTGATTAGGGTTGGAACGAAACTGTGCAGGAGAGTGGCTCTCTAGAGTTAGCCAGTAATACTATTAATGGATCACAAGTTAAGTTAGTGAAGTTTAAAGTACGGCTGGATTTGAGGATTCATGTCTGGCACAAACAGAGTAAGACAAGTTACATGTCTTAGTTTTGTTCAAATCCCTGAAGTTAAGTACCAGTAATAGTTTGCACTAATGACAAGTAGATTAGCTGGTCTGCTGCCATGGTAATAAGTCTTTAAATCAATTAGTTAATGAACTGATTAGTGAATCAGTTCAAGAAATGCAGAAGACCCCACTGTTTACATGAAAACAAACATCTACGTAAAGATTTATTAATGGTACTTTTATTGAGAATCTCTGTGGGTAACTTACATCTGTGTGACACCTCAATCAGAACTATTAACACAGATACAAAATCATTTAGATTTCCTTTTCACCACAAACATGGGTCACACATCTTTGTAGGAACATTATACGTATGAGAATGAAGGAGATTTGTTTAAATTCGTCAGCTCGTGGTTTGTGTTTTGTCAGGTTGATATGAATGTGGGTCAATGGAACTGCTTGTTTAAGTTAATACTGTGGTCAGTGGCAGTCACACTGCACACACCACATGATTTTAATCCTGGCGAATTCAGCGTTGTTCTGTATTTGTGTTAAGTTGATAAAGTTGATCAGGGACTGTGGTGCAGCATGCAGAAAAATACAGAAGTGTCTGCCACTGACTTTTACACAGTATAGAAAACATTCAGCTCTGTGGATGAAGTTCTGATGAAGTACTGAGGGCTATACATTTTCAAGACCATTTTTGAACAAGTTTTAAACACATTACACAGACAAAACAAGTTACAAGGCCCGGCACAAACTCACTATTAGCTGAGCTGCTCAAACAAATTTTGTTTGGTGTAGCTAGTGGCACAGAAATAACACACTTTACACTAAAGAGGCGTCTGTCAATTGTTAGCTCACTGTAAAGGCCATTTCACATTGGAATGGCTAAAAGAAAACTTCTAAAACCTCTGAATGACTTCAAAAAAGCCAGCACTGGTCATTTTAACACCAGGATCAGCAGATCAGTCCCAAGCCTGTTGTTGCTGTATACAGCTGAACGTTTCTGCAGCCTCAGGAATAACAATGCAGATTTTTTTGATGAATTTCAGAGGCTTGTGAAAGGAACTTGCAGGCATACTGGAGGAGATCTTTTACAGTTTGAGATCTCTGTCACCCAGTGAACTGAAGCAGTCCTCTACAGCCTGCTCTGTCACCTCAGATAGGCTGGAAGGTTTCCACTTTGGACTCTGGTCTTTATCGATCAGCACTGGAAGAACAGAGCAACTGTCAATTTTGCAATGACTTTTTTTACTGGGTAAAAAATGAGTTGATACTGTTATCTATGCAGATTTTTATACTTTCTATTAATAACATTAACAAACATTATTAGATTATGTAGTTAGAGTATATAATGTTAAAATAAACAGAAAGGTTTTACAAATTTACAAATACAAATTGTATTCAATTTTTACATTTTTTAAAATAAAAATTAAATTGTTTTTTAAACATAACTAATAACAAAATAATACAAATTACCAACAACTTATACAGTATTTGATGAAGAAATGCCTCTTACCAGCTCGAACTCCCTCATAAAAATCATGTCCTCTCTGTAAAACAAGAATAAACCCATGACAGGAATAACTCAGATTCTTCTGTAAATAATTAACTGCTGAGATTTGAGAAAGCTCTGATTAGATTCGGGTAATAAACTGAAACAGTCCTGCAATGACAAATAAATACCTGCAGCAGCTGATACATACCATACAGGCCTGACTGAGTCTGTACTCCATCACCAACACCTCCTGCAGACTCATCCTCGCTCCGTCCTCAAGCTGTCTGAACGTTAACTTCAGTGATGTGGGGGACATTTTGGCCAGTGTCTGTAAAACACAAAAACATGAATCAGAATGAAATGAGCATTTAGCCGAGTTTTTCATTATGGAACTGACACTGTAAGAAATCTTGTTCAAATGTGTTTCTTAATTTGTACACAATTTTTTGATAAAAAATGATATCGTAAACGCTACATGGGCGGCTGAGGGGAAGCACAAGGTTTTGCTCAGCAGGAACAAATTTAGAGGAAACACTGGTGACTCATATTTCAAACAGAATGACAACTGTGACTCCCAGCAGAAAGATCTGAGGAGTCTGACGCTGGTAAATGGGTGCTAGCCAGAAGATGCTGCTCCTGACCACTGCCACTGCTTTCTGTGGCCAGCGACCGTTTGTCCTCTGAAATGCTGCTAAGCAAAACAAAACCCTCGAAATAATAATTACCTCCCCTATAATGAAAAACCAACTTATTTCTAAAAATGTGCCCCTCTTGTTAGAACAGATGTTACACCTCTGATCACACAGTTCCACTGCAACACAAGTAAATGTGAATGTGACACACATACAGAATGCATGTAGGAGATTATATGAGGGGACTGACGGAAGGTAATGTTGAGGAAAGAGGCCCACATGAGCAGAAGGCCGGTTTCTAAACAGCCCTGCGGTTTGATAGAACGATAAAAGACATGAAAGCACACGAACAGCTGATAGGATTTCAGAATGACACAATAAAAAAAGTGAAGATTGTGTCAAACAGCGTCAAACATCAATTTCCTTTCCAAAAGCGACTCCAAACAAAAGGACGCTATGGGAGGAAAACAGAAAGGCTTTGAAATACTAATGAGGTATAATACGATTCAGGGCGCATTACGTAATACGAGAGAGAGTTTTCATGCAGTAAAGTGCACAGAGAGGCCTCAGATGACACGCTGCACACACTCATTATGTTTCTCTCATCAAATATTCCGGAAATCACACAATTCAACACGAAGCGTCAGCCGGACGCCCATCCTGGCGTCTCCATTAAATGTGGTCATAAAACACAGGCATCAGACTCAGAACAAATATATTGACTGATATAATAATTAAATAAATGACTGATTTTGTGCATGCTTTACTTAAAGCAGCATTTAAGCCTGAACTGTCACCTCTCTACCGCCATCTCTGTTTGAAACATAAAACTGCAGGTTACTTTACATACATGATGTATGTTGAATGTATGTTGAAGTCAAATGAAGTCACACTGGCTTTTCCTGGGGAAATAGACCCGAGAGCTCAAATTTTAAAATTATTATAAAATATTGCGAATTGGGGTAAAGGAGACAAATTTGAACACTGATCTGTCAGGCACTCGCGCAATAACTGTTTTTTGTTCATTTTGAATCAAAACATTTCAGATCGCAGCTTTTGAAGAATGAAAAGTATATAAAAAATATCAATGCATCAAAACCAGTAGTTCTAAACTGGCGGGTTTTTGTATTTATGACACTCCATTTATTCATTATCTGTGTAGCGTTCTGCCCGCTAATTAATGAGATCAGAAAGTCTCTGTTCTTGAACTCACCTCCATCTGTTTCTGGGCAAAAGCAGATCCATCTCTCTGAAGATTCTCCAGGATCTCCTCCACACTGGCAGCTGAGAAGAGTCTGACAGTGACACAATAATAAAATAAACAGAGACAGGGCCTTGAGTTGAGTTAGCACACACGATGCAGAACTGTACTTTAAATGACAATGTATTGATGTAGAATTAAACCAGTATTGATTTCAAATAGTATCACACAATGTACAGCATGAATTACCTATTAACAACTTGTAACAAAACCTGTGGGTTTATAGAAATTTGCGCTTTATTTATATTTATACATTTCATAATATTTAATAAACTAACTTTCATTTTATGGTAGAGGAACACTCCGTTTCCCAGAATGCTCTAATTTACTTAATATATCAATATACTGTATTACAATAATATTTGAATTATGAGAACAGATGGGATATCCTCACCAAATGTCAGGTCTTCCTACAATGAGCCCATTTTTGTTCCCCGTAATGTAGGTCAAACCAGCACACGCGCACACACACGCGCACACACGCGCACACACACACACACACACACACACACACACACAGACAGGCACGCATTACACATAAACACATATGCCCCATCTGTCAAACATGGATAAATGACTTTTTTCCATTCAGCTGAACTTTATTTAGCCCCACAGTCCATCAGATCAGAGCAGCATCGGCTGATGTTACATAAGACTCGTGTGCTCGTCATGCTTCATAAAAACAAATAAGTGTGTACACACTCATAAATAATTTGTTCCCCTAAATCCTTAGGCCACCAAAAGGAAAGAGGCAAAGATAAAAGTGTGTGTACGTTAGTCACAGTTACACAGTTTTGGTGTGTGATCAGTTTGATCATTTCAGTCCTTTGATCAGCAAATCAAACTTTGCCCCGTTTGTGGAATTATGAGTGTTTCAGAAAAACAAACTGTCTGAAAGCCTCACAGTTTGATAATAACCTGAAGCTTCTGTGTGATGCAGTTAAACAAAGACACATCCAGGAGGAGAACTAATCTGTTTCAGTGTGTGAAGTGTATTGATGTCAGCACAGCACTGTAGCTGCAGGTGATTTACAGTCAAATCTCTTCACTGTCAAATCAGTGCTGTTATCACACTGCCACTCCCAGGTACTCAAGTACAGTTAAGTACATTCCACATTTATAAATAAAAACACTTTTGGAACCATCAGTTAAACTAAACAATTATAATAGCAGAAAACTAGTTAAAAACGAGGCATGTTTTCTACTAAAGGAAAACAACGAAGTATAGTATTTATTTAATATAAATATATATAAATACTTATACAACTAAACATAAAACCATATATATATATATATATATATAATATTTTATTAACATGCAGCAATGTAACAATATACAATATTAAATGTTAATATTTACTGACGTATAATTGTTGAGCTGTACGTTGTTCTTTTAAACTGTGATAATTATCAGTGTGCTGCAGACACAGTGGACAGATTTTGTACTTAACCTGAATGTTCCATACAAAGCACCAAAATATAAAGCTCTCTGTAAATAACCAGTCAGAAACAATATCAGATGGCAAACGATCTCAGATCTCAGACCCAATGATCCTTTATAAAACAACAGATCGTTTTCCACGTGAAGGTAGAGCTTCAGTTTCATTCTATTCTAGATGAGTTTTATTTTTGAGGGAACTGAGGTTAGAACAGTGCGATTAGGTTTACCTATCAATGGCCTCTCTGTGCGGCTGCAGGACAAAAGGTTTCTCGCTGTCCAGAGGGCTCTGAGAAAACAGAACAACAGACATACCAGCTGAAGTACATGTACAGTACAGCGACATCAGTTCTCAACAGACAACTGTAAACTCTGTCTGTGTGCGTGTATGTCTGTGGCCCATTCGGTCCCCTCAGACTCCATTTAGCATGAGAAGCTGTTCAAATTTTAAAAGCGTCAGAGGAATCCCAATGGCATTTCATCTCTTGTTCTAGTGACACACAAGCCTTATTTAAAAACCCAGTGAGCATTTGGATGTGGATAACTTTCTAGGTCTTGAAACAGAGCAATGAACAACTGCATTTTAACACACCTTTAAAGATGCAATAAACTATTTCTGAACAACACAAGCATGCTATGTAACACAGACCACGACTAACATCTGGCACATACATCCTGCTGCCCCGCCTCCTGCTGCTAATTGGCTACAA
>JAZGTJ010014818.1:0-13840 GCA_036877575.1 Botia almorhae
TTTCGTACACATTGAAACAGACTGAAACGCATTGCACGTGAGAGAGTAAACGTAATGATGGCTGTATTTTGACAGGCTCTTAAGTACTCCTCCAAGAGCCACCCCGATCACCGGCATGAGAAGATGCGCGACAACAGCGACTCAACCCCGCCGTGCAAGATGCTGCGGCGGTCAGACAGTCCAGAAAACAAACACACGGACAGCCACGGCAAAGCAAAAGCCGTCCATCCACACCGGGGGAGAGACCGAGAGGGAGGTAAGAGAGCAGGAGAGACACTGATCATGTGATGAGTAGATTGTGGACTTGTTTTAGCATAATCATGCGTTTGACCTGAGATCTAGCAGAAGAGGCTTTGAAACTAAACCTGTAACGCCATTATGCTTATCATGTCTGATGAAATGAATATTAGACAGTCTTACACTGTACCTTCATAAGCTTACAGACATACTGCAGTGCACGTATTCTTGCATTATGACTGATGCCATTACAGACAGAACTCAAGGGATTGTAAAAAGAATTTCTCACTGTGGAACGACTTTATGCAGTGAGGTTTTTCTTATTTCATTCTGGCCCTTATTTCACCATTTACAACTCAAGGTCATTTTATCATTTGAGAAAGATCTACGAGAACAACAAAACTCACACTGAAATGGTTTATATAAAGCTGTCTTGACAGATCTAGTCCCAAACACAGTTTGATATTAATCGTGAATGGCTGAAATATGTTGCTAATTACTTTACTGAGTACTGATTGATCATTTTTCATATCACCAATGAAAATATTGTGATAATCTGTAAAAAGTCTTTCTGTTTATCTTGCAAGATCCTCATGGTGTTGTTGCCATGAAAAACCGGAACGACGTTCCAACTAAAATAGTTTTTAAATGATGTCTTAGTTGATGTTCAGGCTGTTAAACTGACCGACTGTTTGCCAACCATTGTAACTTTAAGACATCTATATGTGAAAAGATTTTTTAAAAGTTGTTTTTTTAACTCATTTTTGGCAGCGCATGCTATTGTAAGATGAGCTGTACATGACAAACTAGTCATAAACTTTGCCCACATTACCTCACATATTCACTAAAAGCTACAGATGAGTTTTTGGACATCATATAAAGGAAAAAGGTACAAGAGTTTAGTGGTTTATTGGCATTTTAAGGAATAGAGAGTGAAGAGGCTCAGACCCCCACTGCCTACAGGAACTTCATTCATAAAAGATTTCAGTGCAGGTTCCTGAACACTCAGGTTCCACTCCATCTAGTTGGTTCCTTCCACAGTACTTTAAGGTTCCTGGTAAAACCGGCTGCCTTATTTAAGTTCTGTTTACCTGCTAAAAGGAACAGTTTTCGGTGATCCAAATGGGTAGACAGAGATGCAGGACATAATGTTCCTTTTTCTTTTTACTTGCACTTAACATCTTAATATCAGGTTTAAACCGGGCCGTAGTTGTTTCTGTAAATTAAGTTGTGATAAAAGAATCAAAAATACTTCAACACTGGGGAAACCACATTTTACCTCAGTTGCTCGCAGGTTTCTTAAAGGAATAATTGACATTTTCCATAATGTGAATTTGCTTTCTAGCTGTTCATTTTAAACTGAATTCTGCTGTTTTGCTGCTTCCATTCAGATTTACCAGTTTACCTGCCATTTCAAATCAAGCATCTTGTTAAAGACTCAAGGTGTTTAAAACTGTGTTCATGAACAGAAATACGTGTTCACATCTAAAAATATTTTAGCAGTGTAATTCATTTCTATGGGTTTTATAGTATGAAACTGCATATTTAAAGAACATGACTGTTAATAGCAGTTTTGGGACATTATAACAGCAAATATATTTGATAAGTTAGAGCCAGTTTTGTAATATGTATACCTACAAATTGTTTTTTGTAGTGGAACAGATTTGGAGGAATTTGCCAGTCAGTTTTGATACTTCATATCTCTTGTTAAATGAAGTGTTTAGCAGTTTGATTTGCCACTTTTCACTTTTATATTGTTGGACGTGTTTATAAATGACTTCCATTATCATGATCTATCAGATTATCTGAAACTGAGCGTTGTCTAATGAACAAGAGTATTAACTGTTAGGAATGATTTAGTTGTACACGCAAGTTTTATTGGTTCCTTTACACCCATCACACATGCCTCTAAATGTCACAGTTATAAGGCTAGTTATTCTGTACCTGCTTTTATAACTCTATATAACCCCTTTTCATTAATAAAGCATATGTTGACATACAAACCCTCATACAACACATACAAACCCAAAAAACTAGCATGACAGACAGCAGGTAGCACATGATGCTAATTAGTGCACGTGCAATGATCAGTTCTTGTTTCTCCGCTAAAATGCTGTGTTGTGATATAAAGTGTGTTTCTGGTTTTCTGGTGCAAAGGAAGCCACAGGTTTAGTTTTTATGAAGCTGTACATCTGGTGATTCTTTTCCCTTATTCTTGTACTTATATTCTTGTTTTTTTGCACTTTTTGGCAGACAATTTTATGCTTTTTACGCTTTTATCCGAAGTGACTTGCAGTGCGTTCAGGTTTAACATTTTTATAAGCCTGCGAGTTCCCTGGTAATCGAACCCTCAACCATTGCGCTGCACATCTGCCACATCGTTCTGTACTGTAGACACAAGGATCTGTACTGTAAAGGCTGTCTGCAGTGTGAGCTGGCTGGAGCTGAAATGACCCTGTGAAGCACTTGTGGTTTGGCAGAGGGTGATTGGAGGACTTGGCTGACTGACTTTCTTGACCTTTTTGTATTTTATCTCCTATTAAAACTTTTCCTCTAAAATAAGTTTTACAAGATAATTCTCCACGTATGAAGCTCCGCCTCTTTCTGACCTTGTTACTGGTGCACTCATCAGGGATCGGTTGCGATAGTTTCCTAGCTGTCTAACGCGCAGCTAGCCGAATAGTGATGTTAATTAAATTTATTCAATTGGCAGACATGTTAATGCAAAACAACTTGCAGTGCTTTCAGGATATGCTACAGATCATGTGTATGTGACTTTAAAACTAGCTGTATTATACAGGTTCCAATTGATTCACGTAATAGTCGTTCAGACTGATTTTGAGAATGTGTAGTTGTTCTTCTCTAGCTTTTGTGCTGTAATGCATCATCAGAGACTCAGTAATCGATTAGCCAATGGCGTGTGAGTCTCGCTAGAGTGCAGGAATATACGTTTGGGCTGGTTATGCTCATTCAGTCGTCGTCAGTCTAAACCAAGCAGATGTTTGTCTTTCACGAGTGATCTTTATTTCGTAGGTAGTAATGGGTTTATGAGTGCTACATGTATCATGAAGAGCGTGACTCTGGTGTATTATAAGACCATTATGCTCTCCTTCATTTCTCTCCAGCTCTGCTGATTATTAGGTTTTTGTCAGAATGAATAATAAACTCAGTACTTCTCATTCAGTTCTTGCTTCATCTTTTACATTACAGTAGACTTTCATATGTCGTGTTGTGGATTCATTATAAAGAAGAGACCGTATTGAATATTCATTCATAGCGCTTTGCGTTTGAATTGCATAATTATTGATTATTCCAATGGATTATTCCAGCATTCTTGTTATGGAATAGGCTTTAGTCATTAGGAAATCCAATACATACAGTACATCCGTTTGCTGTATCTTTTCCTTGCTGCTGTTAAAACTATGCAACATGTAGACTTTAAACTTGAACAGCGTCTTTGGTCAGAAGTAAATGTATTGGTGTCAGATGCCAGGACTAGACCTCAAACCAGCTGCCGGACCTGCAGACCCGGATGTGCAGATCAGCAGAACTGAAGCTGATGTATAATTTCGGATTGATGAGTGATTGATATTTGTTTTGTTCCTCTGTTTTAGGAAGCAGTATATCCCCTCAAGAGAACTCTCACAACCACAGCTCCAACTCTCATTCAAACCCCAACAAACCAGACGCGGTAAGTGCCAGTATATCTCAAAGCCCTCGTACCCGCAGCACTTTGAAGGCAGGCAAATGTCATCACACACAAATCAGAGTTTATCTACTGCTATAAATGCAACAGCAACCACATTGTAGAAAAGCTTTTTTTTGGGCATGGAACAGAAGTTTGATGGCATTTGTTTTGGTCGTGGCTTTTGGGTTCATATTTGTCTGTGATTGAGGGTGTGAAATAACATGCTACCGTACTACCGTTTTTGCATTGTACAGTATCTGTACGGTTTCTGTATGCCCATATGGTACCATAGCACAGTTTCCAACATGTGCTCGTAGATCATCATGTAGAGTCCAACATTCTAGGCTGATACTGTTTGCATTATTCATTGTTGCATAATGCACTCTGCTTTACATTTGATTATTGCTTTTAAAAGCAGTTAGTGTAAATTGTATACATCATAGTGGCCACTAAGTAGTAGCATTCAACTCCAGCCATAGGCAAATCATTGCCCCTTTCTCACGAAAATCCTCTTTCTTAATATTACATACAAAATCTCTTTTATTTAATTGAATTAGATCATTTACAGTTACTTTACATTTAAGCATTTAAGAGAATCTCATCCAAAGTGACTTACAAACGTAAGGAAAACAAAGCGATTTATCTTTTTTCTGATGAGCTTTGTACAAATCGTATTGATTGATTGTTTTACTGGAAGTGGCAATTAAAATATAAGTAATGAATCTTCATGTGCTGACGTTATCAGACGTCAAATACCTTTAGAAGTGATCATTTATAATGGCAGATTTGCTGAACTGCTTTAGAATGAGTGCTATGTATTGTATGGTATTTAATGGCCAGTTATTTGGATCTACCAAAATAATCTCAGGCAGAAACTCTCCTTTACTGTTAAACGTGTTGTCTGGTTGTGTGGCAACCCTCCTCTGTGCAGACCATCTGTCCCCTGTGCTGTAGATATCAGCTCTACTGGGAGATGCTGGGCTCTGCTTACCTTTACCACAGCAGAGAGAGCACACTTAGTTCTTTGGCCTCGTTTAGCTTTATAATATATCTTTAAGGTTTGGAAGCTTGGAAAAGTAAAACTTGTATGAATATGAGTAAAAATAGAGACTGATTTGGTTTCTGTGAAACTGAGATTATTAAAAAAATGCTCCGGATGTTTAGTCAACATGAAATCTAAATATGCTATTCTTATGCTTTATGAGCGCTGTGTTTATTATAAATAATTTATCCGTGCACATCATTGTTTGTGTTTAATTCACATGTCCTTATAATCTTTGATCAAAATGTGCTTCAAAATGTGCTTCCCCTCTGGAACGGCAGACCTTCTTTGATGATGTCAGTCTGACAGCTTGGGCGGAGCTAGTTAACCACTCCCCTCCAAGGATCGTCTGCTGCAAGCTTTGAAGCGCCTGCATTTCTAGAGCCAGACAGTTCCCAATGGAAAAAACAAGCCACTCTCCATTTTTCTATATCTCTGAATTGTCAGAACACTCTTCCAGAACACTCGTCCATGAACTTCCTGTTCATAAAGACTAATGATGCAGCCGAGTATTGCAAAGCATCATTTGTTAGACTCGAGAATTTTTGTGTCAAAGCCAAATTGGATTGAATTCAGATCTCAGAATGTACTGCCATACCACGATCACAGTGAGGAGTCATTACATAAATGTGTCAGAGTTCTCATGCGAACAGAGCTGATGAATGAACCATGTCAATCTGCCATAAGCTCTGTTTATAAACCCCAGATAAGTTTGGTGAACCAGCATATCGTCTGAATCTCTTTAATATTGAAACAACATAGAATCCAAGTCTTTATCTCTGTCTTTGTGCCGCTGCTGCTTTTAAATTGTCTTTCATTCTGTATGTTTTCGGGTCACTTGATATGCTGTGTAATATCTCCTCCACACTGCAAAGCTGGTGAAATGCTAAACCTTCTTTTTGAAGTCATTTATTAAACCTTCTCAAGACTTCATGCTTTGTATTAAAGCTTGTAATTATGTTGAGAGCGAGGATTTGCTGTTGTTAAGCATACGAAGAAGAGTTTCTTGGTGGTTCAAATTGTGGTTTCTTTCAAAGGGAACAGAGTTTAGTGTATAATAACATTAACAGTGTTAGTAATGCTTTTGTAATGTCATTTTATTGTCAAAATTATTTTTGTGAATTTTGTGTGTGTGTATATATATATATTAATATTATATACACACAATTGTGTATATATGTTAATATTATAAGATGCTCTTAAAGGTATGGGAAGCAATTTCAGAGAGTCAAGAGTGTACAATCTCACCCTCCTTTCAAAGTGCTCTTCAAAGCCACACCTCTGCCTTTAAAAGTGTAGTGTCTCTTTTTCTTACTCCAACTCAACATGCATAAACAAGAAATGAGACGTGTAGGTTGGTTACCCTGAAAATCAAAACGTGGCTCTGTTGCTGTGAGTTTGAGACAGGACTGCCTGTTTCTAACAATACTAGACTGAGGGGAACCTTCAGGAAACCTGCCATTATTTTTGCAATTCCATTTGTTGACATGGGAATTACAGACATCAGCGTTAATGATTGTTTGTACTGTCTGAAACTGTGGTGTGAGGCTTTGACAGTCAGACCGCTTGTAGGTTACGTTACAGAGGTGGTGTGGGGTGACGTACAGAGATCTGCCTTATCAAAAATTACACACGCTTGCATCAGGATTCAGCTCTTTCCCTTTCTTGCACGCCCTATCTCCCTGTCTCTCATTCTAATGCTTTCTATTCCTCTCTGTTCCTTCTCGTATGTTTTTATATTTTACACTCCCTAGCGCTGTTTAGCTATCCTCCATTATGTCAGAGATAAAAACACAAACACCTGAGTTGTCTTTTTTTTGCCTCTCCCCTCGAACGTCTTTGTTGCTTTTGTTGCTGTTTGTCATTCCCGACCCGTTCACCCATTTAACGGCTCCTGTCTCTTTAAATGCCCTCCCAGCGCTCACACCTGTTGTTCTTCTGTTCAGCCGTACGAGCCGGCAGATGATTGGTCGGAGCACATCAGTTCTTCAGGAAAGAAGTACTACTACAACTGCAGGACGGAGGTGTCCCAGTGGGAGAAACCCAAAGAGTGGCTGGAGAGGTATTAAACACACACACTTTAACCCCTCAGCTCATTGTTTTCAGCTATACACTAACATAGGAAACTGGTGCAGGCGCTGTTGGTGAAAATCACTTCGGCTGAACCGTGTGGGATCTAGTGCTTTTATCTCAACCCTGTTTCTGGATTACCTCCAGTCGTACACATTCTGGATGTCTCTCTTGCATGACACACCTATTGACTCTACGAGCTGACAGGTTAAATCGGTGTGTTTGATTACGGAGACTTCCAAAATGTGTACGGTTTGGGTCCTCCAGGGATGGGGCTGGAAACCACCGATCAACTCTGTAGTTGTTGAGAAACATTCCCAGGAATGCTGTTTGGAATCCTCTTGCTTTCTGCAGAAATTAAATAACATGCAATCGCCTGCAGCACATCAGCAAAGCATCAGGGTGCATAATATGTGCATTGAGTTTCTGTTGCATAATTTGCAAATTTGGTTCTTGCAAGGGGGAAATTGAACTATTACGGATGCGATTGCCACGAAAGAACAGGCAAGCGACACATGTAAATTCAGTCCGATTTTGTGAACAGAAAGTGGGTTTTTACTGCGTCATGCCACGTGCCATTTCTTTTAAATCTGTGTGTTATCTAGCTCTCTCAATAGCCTTCATTTTAAAAGAGTAATAAATGCATTAAATGGTCTGTTAAATTCATATACATGTAGTGTTTTTTTTCTGTTGTATCTTTGTTAACATGGATGCCAAAATCAAGATGCGCTTCTTAAATGCTACAGAGGAGAAAAACAGATTCCATGTTACTTTAAATGAAAAGCTCGTCTTACTGAAGGGCTTTTAGCTTCGTGTCTGATCTTCTGGCTCTCAGCAGCATTTGTCTGCTCCTGTGTTGTGAAGATGGTCTGGCTGTCTTTGGAAGGCTCTGTGATTTGTGAACCCTGTCCTGTTTGTCTCCTTTAGAGAGCAGAGGCAGAAAGACGCGACCAAGACGACCACAGTGGTCAATAGTTTCCCTAAAGACAGAGACTACAGACGTGAAGCCATGCAGGCCGCTCCTGCCAGCTTCTCCAGCACCAGTAAGTATCACTCTCTTAAAACCACATGCGTTTAACTGCGCAGTGTCACTCACGGCTGTTTATGTTGTGGAAGTGCAGTGCTGACAGTTATAACAAGAATTCTCTCTGAGCCTCAGGTCACCCGTCATAGCCGCCTCCACACAGAGAGCCTTAAAACTATAGCACTTAAATTTATAGCGGGAAGATGCAGGAACTGAATTTGATAGCTGTAGAATGAACACTTTGATCCAGTCGTCTGTTTTCGGCTGTTTGGTGGAAGAGTTATAGATCAATTATACAGACTTTGGAGGCGATCAGAATAAATGTATGATCGAATTTAAACATTTATAGCAAACGGTGTCAAAGCAAGAACAAACAGCCATACAGATCCTAACCTTCTGTCACAGGAAAAGGTAGACTGATGTTTGGGGTAGCAGATGGTTGTTATGGTTAGTTATAGTAGGTTGTGGTAGGTTAGCGAAAGGAAATTTTGATATATTTTTGAATGATTTGTATTGTTTGCTTGTTTCCGAGCACTTCCGAGTTGTTATTGACGTACTCATTAATAAAGGCACACAGCGAGAGCTTTTTTCCACAAATGATGACAGATTGGTTTTGTATTTATAAGCTCTGAATGTTGTCAGTGATTTTATGGCTGATACTTCTGCTTATCTGCTCCGCCCACGCGAGTCGTGTCAGGGTCTGCCTGTCCGTGCTGCTGGAGGCAACAGCAGGTCTCTGCCTTGTGCAGCATGACACGCTGACGTTCTTCAAACGCTTTCGCACTTCATGCTGCTTCCTGTATTTATTTGTCAGCAGTCACGTCACTTTAGATCTCATTAAATTTTGTTTTCAGTGTTTGGCTAAACTGCAGCTGTTAAAATCAAATGGCGGTTAAGCGGTTACCGTGACCTGATTTTCATGGTGTATAGTGTAAGTCGGTCTCAGAACGGATCTGTGCCTGATCCATGTGACCTTCATCTGCCGAGATGCTTTGATTTTTAATTTGGTGTGGATTCGTTATGGACAGATTGGCTTCTGGTATAAAAATGAACATCCCAGCTTCACTTTCTTGCATTTAGTTTGTACGTAAAATGTACAAGCATTTAATTTGTGACAGCTACAGGTCAGAGAGGCTTCTGTTTGCAAGCTTGTTTTTTTAGCATCATGTTAAAGAGCGTTAAAGCAGCAGCTTTTCTGTTAAATATGAAAGCTGCTGTTGAGATGTTTTTTTAAGCATCACTATGAGATGTTTAGTGGAGGGCTCAGAGGAGATGCTGTGAATGAACGTGTGTCAGCACTAATAGTTTTTCCTTTGCAAGGAAACGGATTCATAGCCACTGTTATTAGCAAACTGTCAGAGCAGCAAATAGCAACATAAGCCCGAATCATTCAGAATCAACAAACACAGTGAATCTAATCTGATAGTTTTAATCTTTTGTAAGATAACAGCTGTTACGTTGCATTCGTTAAGTTGTTTGGTAGCTGTGAAACCTGGAAATCTATTTTGTTTTGTCTATTTTCAAAAATATCGATGTTTCGATAAATATCGATACTGAAATGTATGAAACAGTACCAATACTCATTTCCTGAAGTGTTGATACACTGACAGCAGCCTAGCTGTGGCGCTTTCACTCGCTCCCTTATCTCCAGTGGTGAGTTGACACACAGCACACGAGACCGCAGTGTCTGTCTCTCATTTGCTACGGTTATTTAGCGTTAGTGAGTAAGATGCGAGTGCGGGGCCGCGACCGGCTTTGGTTGAGAAAGAACACAGCAGAAGTGCTGTCTGCAACTATTTTAGATTTGAGGCAAATGAACACGAAAAGGCAATAGACTCAAGCGCGCCAATACGCAAGCGTTGTGTGTTGAGTTTGTTTTGAGTAATCTTTATTCTTGGCTATAACATGCTCTGTTTTCTGAGGAGGAGCTGTGTGTGCGCGCGCTGTTAATTGTTTTGTCTAGCAGCTCAGAGCTGTTGTTCTGAGGGCACCTGTTAAGAAATCTTCAGTGGTGTCTCACCATGTTACCAGCCCTGGGATTTGTGGGCTATTTTTAGGTTGTGACGTCTGCCGCTGTTAATTAAACAATAAAATTCATAAAGTTTAAGTGCTCTGTTTATAGGCTCATCATGTGAGTTTTAATAGGTGCGTTAGTGCACCTCTGTTCTTACTGAATGAATTTTAAAATGAACGTGCGCCTGTTTCCAGTTTCTGTTGGACTGCATTTGCCAGCATAAGATTTTTGTGTAATAGTTACTGAAGCTTTTATTACAGTTTTGTACTGCCGTACAGAATAGTTAGAAATGGGAAGATAAATAAGATTCGTTATTCGTATAGACAACACCAAACTGGCCTTTTAAATTTAAAGATCACAAAGAAAGTTAGTGAGAAACAATTCTTAAATGTTTAAGTAAACAAGAAATGTAAATGTGTAACATTAAAAGACACAATGCTGTGTAAAAAAAACAGACTGGAAAAACAAGCAGAATTTCATTGAATGGCAGTGGGTGGTTGACACAGGTGAGCATGTTTCATGCTTTTCTTCTGCCGTGAAGGCAACCAGGAGTGTGTCTGACATTTACTGCCATCCTACTAGACTAAAAAATCCTTTCACTGCTACCTTGTAATTTTGCTACGTTCTTGTACTGAGTTCTGTAGTTTGAGCTGTAGTTTGAGCTGTGTCAGGCTGGTCGTGATGCACAAGTAAACAGCACCACAGAGCCTCACTGTTTACATGTATTCAGGAAAACTGTCCTGCTTATAATCATCTCTGTGTAAATTAAACACTTCAGCTTTAACTTCTGTTACGTCATTTTTGGTTATACTTTATTTTGTGATGTCCTTGTTACAGTGTAATTATACATTTACATTTATGCATTTGGCAGACACTTTTATCCAAAGCGACTTGCATTGCATTATACTATACATTGTTTCTGAGTATGTGCAATCCCTGGGATCGAACCCCTGACCTTAGCGTTGTTAACGCCATGCTCTAACCACTGAGCTACAGGAAAGCTTTTTAATTATACATGTAGGTTCTAAGTAATAAATTCACAACACACACCAGCTATAGGGTAGGGTTTGGTTTAGGGGTTAGTTGCATGTAATTATGCATAATTTACTGTAGTTATTGCTGTAAAATAAAGTGTTACTTATTTTTTTACACTCCACCCCTTCAACAGAGTCTTCGGTTGCCACAGAGAAGCCTTCCTCCCTCACCCCCTCCTCTTCCTCTGCTGCTGTGTCCGGCTTAGGTGTGCTCAGTTCAGCCAGCAGCGCCTCTGGCTCTACGGTCCCCGTGTCTCCGGTGATGCAGTCGCCAGCCCCGCCCACTCTTCTCCAAGACCCCTCCCTCTTACGCCAGCTCCTCCCAGCTCTGCAGACGGCCCTGCAGCTGAACAACGCCAGCGTAGATATGGCCAAGATTAATGAAGGTGAGTTGAGTTAATACACGTATGTCTCATGTAGAGGATCACAAACAGCAGATTGTTAGAAGGCGTACAGTAAATTTGACTGTATTATAGAGAAGATGTGATTGACAGGGTGTTTCATCATACAGGAATACAAGCAGGTAGATGTTTTATCCTAAACAACATAAAGGGTCATTTCACTATAGCAACCTGGAGTTTCAAATCTTGATTAAGGGCACAGTGGTCACTCTGGGGCTCAAACCTTCAGTCATCTGGTTACCAGCTCTCTCCCTTAACCACTACACCACGGCGTCACATCTACACGGTGGTGTGTTTGCAAGCATGTCTGTCTGTTTGACAGTTTTGTTTTTTTGCAACCATTTTCTAGGGGCTTATGCTGTTCTACTGGTTTCAAGTAAAATTGTGTTGTCACACTCGTGTGGGTATGTAATGCTTAAGCTTTCCGGACTGTCAGCTTTTCTTCTCTTAACTTCACATCTCAGGGTTGAGTCACAGCTTTGCTGCTTCCTAATCACAGCCTGTGTGACATGCCATTTGGGAGCATGTGTCATGGCTTGTCAGAGCTTCTAGCGTTCTCTCATTGGCCTGGTTTGCAAGGCAAGACACGCAATTAATAACTGATCCGTAATCTGTGAGCCATGACCAGAGCCAGTGAGAACTTTAGTTTAGATAGTCTGAATGCTGGTTGGCCGGTTTGATATGTATGTGGTCATTTGACCACAGCTGCCTTGGGTATCTAATAAAGTGTGGACTGACAGTACTGTTAATTTTTTTTATTCACAATCGTTGCATTCTTGTGTTCACGTAAACTTCTGCCGGCGTAGACATCAGCTTTATAATGTGCATTTTAAATTCTGTGGCGACCTGTGGTGCTTAGTTACTATGCTCAGGCACTTGAAGTAAAAGGCATTTTACATTCAGTGGCTTTTATAAAGGCATACAGTATCATTTTTAATGTTTTATACTGTTAGTGTATCTTCATGAACGTTCACCGTTTTGTCTGGTTTCCTCTTATCCCGACATTCCTGCTTCATTCCCTATGTTCCGTGTGTCTCTCTGTAGTTCTCACGGCTGCAGTAACTCAGGCTTCACTGCAGTCCATGCTTCATAAGATCCTGACTGTTGGTCCGTCTGCCTTCAACATCACAACTCTGCTGTCCCAGGCTGCTCAGCTGTCCAGCCAAGGTACACACACACACACACACACACACACTTCCTCTGCCCTCACTGTTTATGCCTCTTACACCTGCATTGACGTGTGTTGCTTTTCCCTACATGAGTCTGTTTTGTGGCCTGAATCTGAACTTTATCATTTGAGTTAATGGTTTTAATTTGTTGTTTCCCTCCAATTGCGATAGCTACTCATACCAGCTGTGTGGTTCTGAGTCAGCTTTCTCGAGTTAACAGATGGGGCTGGTAGCTTAGCTAAAGCACACACACACACACACATGCACACACAGATACACACACACACACACACGCACACGCACACACACGCACACACACACAGACACACACACAGACACAGGTTTGGGTGCTGCTGTCTGAGGTGATGGTGAGCCATTTGGGCCTCCAAGATTTTGTAAAACGGTTTTGTAGCTTGAATACAGATTTGTTTAGCAGCATGTTACTGTATTGACAACCTGTAATACATGTTACTGTATTACATTTTTGTGGCAATACAAAAATTGCAAAACTGTAGTTGTGTCCTGCTACAGGCAAGGAAATTTTTGCATAGTATGTTGCTACTTCTTGCTCTAATACTCGTAGAGCTTACTGGGTGTGAATGTGGGTTATGCACTAAACTAGAAATGTGATTCAGACCGAATCTGTACACACATCAGAGTGAATCTCACTGTCTCAAGATGTTCTCTCGTCTTCATTTCATCTTCTCTCTGGTGTCCCGCGGAGCAGCCCAGCAGTCCAGCCAGTCTCCGATGTCTCTGACATCAGACGCTTCA
The DNA here is from genome assembly GCA_036877575.1 of Botia almorhae. Classification (NCBI taxonomy): domain Eukaryota; kingdom Metazoa; phylum Chordata; class Actinopteri; order Cypriniformes; family Botiidae; genus Botia; species Botia almorhae. The sequence continues at coordinate 13,454 of JAZGTJ010014818.1, forward strand.
TCTCCCCGGTCGTACGTGTCTCCCAGAATCAGCACGCCACAGACCAACACAGCCTCCCTCAAACCGCCCCTCAGCACCACGCCAGTCTCCTCACAGACCAAGGTACGCCGGTCATGTGACGTGTTGCTGTAGCTCAATGAGTAGCACATTGTGCTAGCGGCGCAAAGGGTGTGTGTTCAATTTCCAGGGAACACGCGTACCGGATACTTCGATAAAAGCATCTGTTAAATGCGTTAAATAAACTGTTACTACACACCATGAAAACATGTCATGCCTACATGGGTTAGTTTTTTCCCATACTAGCATTTTTAATAACGAAGAAAAAATGAACTGCAATGGATGTATACCAGAAACAGGTCTCATTTTACATTCTAGTGATTTCATTCT
>JAZGTJ010014819.1:0-13839 GCA_036877575.1 Botia almorhae
ATGAATAAATGCATTAATTATACCTTGAATTGCAAGAAAAATGTTTAATTATGGAACAAATAACTGATTCTAACTGTATTATACTGCATTATACAGTAACTGCTCCGATTGTGAATGAGCTGTTTAAAACAGATTCATTTTACTGTAATTGATTTGCGAGTTGTTTTTGTAATAATTCAAAAAAATGAACAAACTCATAAGAGCCATACATTTGTGAATAGGATTACATTGGTCATGCTATGTGTTGCTGCTGTGTGTGAGCAGTGTAGGTTGTCTGCACTGGTTAAAACAAACAGGTTTTTGTTTTTTGTTATTGTGTTTCATTTAAACAAAAGTAAAATGTAAAATATTAGCAGTTAATCTGTTTAAAAAACATATCTTCAGAAAAACCCTTATAATATCAATTGCCAAGCTAGATCTGAAAAAACATATGCGCTTTGAGTTTGACAGCGTGAAAACATCAGGAAAAACATGTTTTCAAGCCTGTAAAAACAACATATTTGTGCCTGCATCCACATATTTTAGCCACTGTAACTCTACATTCTTGATGGCAGGTTAGTAATTTTAGATTTTACATACATTTTCAGATTTTAAACTGTCTATAAGACAATTTCCTTTGATCAAACCATTTGTATCCAACTTTTAACAATGCCTTGTAATTGAAACAGATTTCTGATTAGACATAAATTGCAAAGCACTAATACAGAATTGCCATGCCACAAATATAGTAAACCAACCTCATACTTTCCCATCATGCACTGCTCGGGGCTGGCAACACTCAGGAAGAGCCTGTGGCCCAACCTAGCCCAGTTGTCAGACATTGTTAGTGATGTCACCACTTCCCGAGAGGGCCGCGGGGTTACAAAACAAAAAAATAACCCAGATCAGCTAAATGCAGTGACAAAGAGCAAGTTGTGTAGTACAGCCTTCAGCAAACGTTCAGTGACATGAAATTTGCCCCAGGCTACATGAATCCAGATACTGCAAAAGAGCATATCTATGATTCTCTGAGAATTCATGTCTAAAATGTTTTAACATCATCATCAAGTAATAATTCCACAGTAAACTAAGACACTAAGCTATAGCAGGCTGAAATGCTGTTCATAAACACGCCCATTTGCCCCCTTATTCTGTGATTTAAAAATAAATTAAAGATGACCATGAATAACATTTCCTGTCAAAAACTTTGGGCCACACAGAACTATGAAATATTGACTGTCTTAAAAAGTAGTCATGAATCATCAACCTAATGCGCAAACACACAGAACACAAGCGTACAGCATGACCATGCGTTTGCAGTACATTAGCCAAGCATTTGCAACTGTGTCTGCATAGAGTGTGATTCTGGTTTTAGAAACCCTCTGCCAAGATCGCATCTACCTAAAAACCCAAAAAGATTTTACTTTACTTGCTTTGTCAAGCCTACACTATTTTTAAACATATATAAAGCACTTTGCAAAGCCTGGGAGATTAAAGTAGTGACTTACAAAAGATGTTCAGAAGACAAACACAAAATCTTAGAAAGACAGTTAAACAAACAAATGATCTGAGATTATTGTAGCATTGCTACATAGTCTCTTTGGAGAAGTGTCTACAGAAGCAGCCTGTAGAATAACTATTACCATCCCAACATGGGACATGGTAGAATAATACAGGTAACAAAACAAGGGGTGGAAGACCACAAGAAGAGTCACATTCAGTCTGCTAGGCCCTGCCACCTGTGGTCTTAACAACAGCATTATCAAAACACTGAGTGACATACCGTCCACACATCTAAAACCTTCCTGTCAAGTGTGCATTTGCAGGTGTGTGCAATCAATAGCCTATATTACACATCAGTCAGTAAGAAACAAACAAACGAAAAGCTCTGTCACACAAACTAAGCTAGTTTAAAATGTGTAAAACATTTAGCGTCTTTTGTGGTGATGTAAACATGAAGTGGATTCAACCAAAAAAACAGCTTCACAACAAACATAGCAACACCATTCAGCTAAGATGTCTTGGTATCGCACTAGTGTGCTACCAGGTTATGAAGTCGTCAATTTTTTGTTGTTGTTATTCTGCAAATTTGTGAGACTGCACTGAAAAACAAATGTTACTCTAAAGACCTAAGAGAAGATTTTGAGGAGGACTGCATCCACAATCCAATATCCAAAATGGACAATATAACCTGACGAGTCTGGGAACATGGCGTTTGGATTACACAGAAAATATGGGGACACATGTTCAGATCTCATTCCATCAGTTTTTAAAAGGTGACCTTCACTCCTTACACAGAAACTACTGTAGTGGTAGCATGGCATCAGAATTGATTTAGAGAATGTAACAGTGCTATTATTATCCCTTTCCTTGATCATTTACCCTCTCTCAACTGCATGGTACTTCAAAATTGCATGACAGTACAATGGTACTTTTTGTATCTAACATTTCTTTCAACACGTCATTTCTTTTAAACAATCATTTATAAACTGCAGAAGTACCGTGGAGGTATCATGGTACAGCAAAGTTATCTGATGGTAACACTATAGTTCTTGTACATACACCATGATACTGAATGAATAGCATATTCATATACCGTGGTATTTACATGGTAGCCTACACCAAAGAACTTCAGCAAAGCCATTTTCGTTGTCGACAATCCATGGTAATACAACAGTACTGTTTGTAAATTGTTGTTATGTGTATTGTATTATCAATAATGAAGCCAGGAGAATATCTTAAATATTTGTTAAAATCTGACACATTCACGTGTTTTGAACGCAGACAAACAATGTCACTTACGGAGACATCATACAAACATAACGTAAATATTATTTTATTAATTACCTCTCAGCAAGCGTGGACTGTGTGCCGCTCATTGGGCTTTCCTTTCTTGATTTCCTTCAGCTCTTATCCAATTAGCATTTTACCACGGTAAAACACCTTTATATTAAAAAATATATTTATATAGAAAAACAACAGTGTGGCGCTTTCAAAATATTGACAGTTCGTCTTTAGGTTTACAGGAATATCTTCTCTTGAATGACAGGCTTGAAATAAACAGGTTTGTGTTTATATATTTCCACGGTCTGCCTGTCTTGTAGGCTGTGTCATTTAACTGCAGCTCCACAGGGAGAACCCAGTCGTTAGGAAATCGATGTTAAATCCAAACACACGTTCAGTAGTCTTTAGTCTGACACTCGACCGTATTACATATAGATGATCAGTGCCAAACAACTCTTCTGTTTGTCAGCAGCCTGCAGTGAGACGCTTCATCATCATCTCAGACAAAATGCCACAACACAGACCGACAGGCTTCCCCTTTGCTGGAAATTAAGCCTGCGAAACAGTATTTTAATGTGTTGTTTTAGGAATAAACAGCTCGTCCAGTTGCATTGCACGTTAGTCCAAACGTTATTTGCTCATTCCGCGGATATTTTATAGTCCCAAATGTTACTTTGTACGTCCCGACGGTTGTCTGTCATTCCCCCACAGAAATACTTAAAATTCGGCATTCCAAAAACCGAATCTAACACAATACGCGTAATTTTTAATAAAACCGTCCGTCTGGGACACAGACTATACCACTAACTGCATTAAAGTAACATTTAAGTCGGCGAACTAAATATATACTTATCGTTCTAGCCTCCTTACGCGCTAACTGGACTTTTCACCAAAAGAATGTATCATGGCCACTCCGATCTGTGTAAATCAGTGTAAATTCAATTCACGGATTAATGAAAACATCTACAAGGTCTAACCTTTCATTGTAATTCTCGCACCTAGTCCAGCTTCCTAAAATGGCACATTTCCTCTACAAAATCAGCAGAAAACTTTTAAATCCTTTGATGTTTAGTGGGGACAACAAACGGTTTCCAATTCAGGAAATTTTGTTCAGAAACGCTTTGCTTCAAAGCAGCAGTGAAATCGAATCCAAACGTTTGCAATAAATGTTATCCTCCAGCGAGCAGTTCCTCTGTTTTCTGGAATTATTTGTTTGGAAACTTTGGTTTAGTCGGGTCCTTCCCTTCTTGTCTCCATGTTTTCCGAAATTCAGTAGTTTTAAAGTTTCTCGTTTTCACCAATATCTTAACGTCAAAATATCTGTCTCGCTAGGAATGCAGAGAACGAAAACACACACATATTGCCGTATGTATCCTTTTCACGCTGTTGAAAGATTTAAAGCGATTAGAAAGATCACAGAAATCCAGATAATTCCTGACTTTCAGTAAAATTACATCCCGGATTCCTACGCTTGGGACGCGTCACCACCTTTTCGAGTGTATCCGTCCGCAATCCTTTCAGCTCTATCCTCTCCCAAGTGTTTGTAGACTATTATTGATCGGCGACAACTTAACACATTTATATTACGGTTATATAAACCATCAGAAGTTGATTTACAGATCTCATAGCATTTGCAAACAGAGTTAAAAATTTTAAAAACCTCTGATGATTAATGTTGCGCTATGAATCAAAACAATACATTAATGAGTAATATGGGGTAAGTTACAAAAATATAAATAAATACAAGGGCACAATTAGTCATGGTTATTAGTCATGCTCATTTAATTTGCATAACATAAGATATTTTGATTTGTTTATTAGATCATTTAATTGGTTATTTTAATTGTTTAAATTCTAAGTATCCAAAAGTTTAATAAAATTATAGTTACAAGCAGTAAAAACGGTACAAGCATACAGCGCCATCATCACATGCAGCTTCTCTGAAAACAATGCACAGTGGGCACTTGCCCCTAACTCGGTAAATAACATTGGACTATTTTCCATTTGAAGTGACTTCCTGCTGCCAGTTGGTGGTGCTATGACTGTGACACATTTTATTGTGATTAACCCACAACACCAAACGTTTTTCCAAGTTTGATGTAGATCACTCAATGCATGCAAAAGATGAGACACTTTCTGTTCCATTAATTGCCATAAATCGCTTGCTTCACTATGGCAACATTGTCCTTACAATATCCTTTTACAGTTTAGCATTTTAAATTTCTCATCTTTCTCTGACCAAGTAAAAAGCGACTTAGGTATATTTAAAAGAACACTTTTAAATGCTGTTTTAAGTAACATATTTCTTTCTGCTAGTTGGTGGCGCTATGACTGTATATCTTGATGAGATATTTGCCAAGTTTGGTGACAATCCCATAAATCCCCTAGGAGAAGTATTTGTAAATTCAGAATTGTCCAAAAATTCACGTACAATCCAAAATGTGGACTTCCTGCTGGGCGGAAGTATTAAATGTAATTTTGAAAGTTGTCTGGCTTGATAAGAACAATACATGTACCAAGTTTGGTCACTTAAGACAAAACTAACCCTGTCACTTTAGTCAAAAGGGGGTGCTACAGGGCCCTGCAACATGCCCATGTCTAGCGGCTGATCACCAAGATGTGTGTGCCAAATTTTTGTGTCATTTTAAGCAAAGTTTGACATATTGCCACAGGACCAATATTTAAGGTATCACAAACATTTTTTTCGAAATTTATATCAGCTATGTCTCTACATTTCTCTGACCAAAGTCGAAGTGACTTGTAAGGTTGAAGTGGCTAAATGTAAGTTAACTATTTTAAGGTTTGTTCCATTTTATTGAACTTTTATTATTACTACTATTTTAGAAGAAGTGACCCACTTTCTGTTACCAGTTGATGGCGCTATGCTTGTGACTCACAATAGTCATACCAATATCATCAGTCCACCACAATAAACATATTTGGCAAGTTTCGGGACAATCGCTCAATGCATGCTGTAGATATTAGAGACTGTTTCCCATTTTTTGCCATACTTTTGTCACCTCGCTATGACAACACCATTCAAGATATCAAAAATCCCTTCATAATTTTGAATGTCTGGGCACTACCAAGCCACCCTGCCTCACCCATGTGCCAGCCTTTGCCCAGCCCTAATGGCCAACGACTCTGAGATGTGTGCTTTTTGAGCATGTTAAGGGACCCAAAGGCCCCGAAAACACCTAACCATAAACAATAAACAATAGGTCCTCTACACTTTCAATGCTTGGGCCCTAATAATAAATATAAATAAAAATATCTCTTTTCTGACCAAGTCTGAAGCGACTTGAATATATTTAAGAGGACTCTATTAAATTCTGTTTTAAGTGACACTTCCTACTGCCAGTTGGTGGCGCTTTGACTGTTACTGACAATAGCCACCTTTATCTTATTAGCCACTAAGACTAAACATACAGCATAAAACAAAATTACTCAGCATGCAGAAGACCATTCCTGTTTACCATAAATTTGTTGCCCTGCCATGATCAAAAATCCCTTCACAATTTAGCACTTTTGATGTCTTGGCATAAAATTGACCAATTTTGGTAAAAAGTCCTGTATATTCCCTAGGAGGAATATTCTACCTAAAATGGCTTACTTCCTGTTGGGTAAAGCTAATTAATGAAATTTTAAAAGTTGTTTGGCTTGTTAAGAACAATGCATGTACCAAGTTTGGTGACTTGGTAAAACTAACCCTATCACTTTTGCGCCCCATATCAGGCGATGCTACCGAGCCGCCTGCCCCACCCATATGCCAGCATTTGCCTGACCCTAATGACCAATGACTCTTGATGTTAAAACAAAAAATAGCCTAAGGAAAACAAAATGGCCCTTAGCAGCTTTAGCATTTAGACCCTAATAACAGACTTTGGAGAGAAATACCTATACACTGATACCAACCAGAAGTGTAGAACTGTGATTTATTGGCTCATACGTGGAAACAAATCTAAATCTATTGCACCACCTGGTGGCAAAACTAACCAACCAATAAAACCAACCTCGGAATAGTGGACAGGGCATGCTGTCACAAATACATCTTTCAGAAATTGAATTTCACTATAAACATATCATATCAAATCTTATAAGCTTTATAATAAAATATAATTCAAATGTTAAAATGACAGTAACATTTACCAATGGATTTGTAAGTCTAATGTTTGAATAGTTATGCTGATTTTGACAGTGTTTCGGAGTAGGACATGAGACAATTAAAAATATTCATAGTTATTGTTCATCTGTTTGTTTAAAAAATATTCATCTGTTAATCATACAATAATAAAGAAGTTCAATAAAGTAGGATATTTAAATAATTAGTGTAAATAAAGTAACGTGATATATGTAAATAAAGTTACACATAAAGACAATTTTGACAGAAGGTTGTAACACTAGATTTAATCATTTTAAATGTAATAATTAGGCCAACAAAAAGTTATGTAGTAGAATAGGTACAAGAAGTTTGGATAACTATACAATTGAAAATATATGTTCAATTTTATAAATAAATTCTAATGTTTAAGGTGTGTTCTATAAAAATTGCCAAAAGTTAGCTGAGGACGATACCACAAAACAGATTACAAAAATGAAACTGTCTCTTAATTCTAAGGTATCATAATGAAAGTCAAAGCAACTTTAAAGTTTAAGGACATAAGGATATGAATCACACAGGAAGCTGATGGTCTTATTGTGTGACTTTAAACCCCACCTGCATTTGAATATCAGCAAGACAAAGAAGTTGGTGGTAAATTTCTATTGTACAGGGAAACCCCTGATTCAACTACTATCTGGGATGAGGGTGGTGTAATCCTATGCTTATCACAAAAGATCAGACTGTACTGAGGAGGAGAGGGTGGTGGCAAAATTGGAGATCTAAGTTCTGCACTTCCTGCAATCGTTACACCAATTTCTACCAAGGATCTTTTTTGCCATCAAGAAATCCAGTGCCAGCCCAGCAGTGACAAACAATGACATGGATACAGTATCCCATGCACAATAGCATTATCAGATTTGTGTGTAATGTCATTACACAGTCCAGACTGTTTGCATTATGTCAGCAGTTTTTTTTACTCCAGGATCCCCATTGTCAAAGTCAATATTCTTCACAGATTTTCATTTTATCTTTTGTACTTTTATTAAAGCTGGATTTGCTTTAAAACACAACCTTTAAAACAATAAAGAATCTGTCAAGAATAAAAATGTTGAGAGGACAAATTAGTTACATGGTTTACTTGTAAAAGTTGTATGCTGCAGTGAATATATAAGAGCGCGTTTGTAAGGGAAACTGTTTTTAGTTTACACATTGAACTGTACCCTGATTTTAGTGGTTTAACATTTAACAAATTTATTTTAATGTAATTTATTTTAATTAAATGTAAGGCATAATGTGGCCCCTTTGGAAGTTTACCAAGACCTTCTAATGGGACCTGGCATATGTTTTTTTGAGCACTTTGGTTTGGTGGTAATGATTAAGCTCGCACAGTCATTGGAAACCCAGAAATCAGAGAATTCTAAAAATGAAATTGTAACCTAGAAGTCATATTATGGGATTTTCTTTGCTAAATATGTTTTTTTAAATAATGTTTAAAAAATTATCACCAAAATGGTCTTTGTGAGTGCAATCCCTATTATCCAGTCAAATCAAATATTAAAAAAAGTTACAAAATTACAAATTAATTGGTCCAAGATGAGAAAATCTATCAGCAGCGTCACATTTTTTTAAGCCCAAATGTATGAAAATGTACTATTTGACTTTAAGAGTATGTCCGTTAGCATCATCCAATTTGCTTTGCTCTTTCCATCGTCTGTATTTGCCTTGAGTTTTCCGGCAGGCAAACCGTGCAATGTCTACCATGAAAATCCAGGACAGCGTGTAAATAGCCACCCCACCTACTTTCACGATCAGTGATGGCTTTGGAGAAGTTAACTCACAGTATAGCATTCTGCTCCCAACACCAATCCTCACAGAGGCAAACAGAACAATGAAGAGCAGGTCCACCACATCTCCAGCTAAACTGTCATAGTGGCCGATACGCTTGAGGAACCAGCGTGCCTGTAGGAGCGGGTTGGTGATCTCACTGCCGAAAAGAACGCCACAGGTCTCAATGCCTGACTCGCCCAACTCCAGAGCCAACAGTATTCCAAGGATACTCATGGAGTGGTGAGCCAACATCACTAGACCCTCTGTTCTAAAGTACACACACCAAGCCATGTCAAACAGGAAGTATCCCAGGCTGAGGACTAGAGCCAATATTTGGAGAGATGTGTTTTCTGTACCTGGCAACAAGAGAATTAGATTAATTTGGGGTTAACTAAACTTGAAAGACAGTTGTAATACCCTTTCAGTATTGTTAAGCCTCCTTAAAATAAAACAGTAAAAGTAAAACTAAATTTTCTTTTCTGGTTTGCTCATAAAAAGTGACACAATGTCACAATGTTATGTATTAGTGGATGATTGTCAAAGTGTTGCTCTGCACCTTCTAAAACATTCTGAGTGCTTTATAGCATGTTGCTATGCAGTATTCTGTATGGTTGCTAGTATGCTGAGGTTGTTACTTTCCCAAATCTAAAGAGTGTATCCCCAAATCTCTATGATTTTCACGATATGGCGTAGCACCCTATTTTAGTCTAAGTCTATAGGATTTGTTCGACAAATTAAGTTAGCTTGCTTAGAAAGTTATTTAAGTTATCATTTATGTCCATCCCCAAGCTTCACTAATGTTTTAATCTGTAGTTAGCCCTGGGGTCCCACCATTAATGATTTTTGCACCCATAGTATAAAGAGTGTATGACAAGTTGCTCACAAAATAACAAACCTCAAACCCATTTGTCCAACAGTAATAGTGATGCTTGGTTTAGCCTCAGTAATTAGCATAATGTTAACCCCACCCCCTCTCCAAAACAAGGCAGGAATGCTTACCTGGGTGTGTGAAAGGCCATGGGCCTGCAATGAACCCAATGTAGGCAGTCACACAGACAATAACTATGCCATGAAGCAGAGTCACCAATCTGCAGTTCCACTCATAATCTCTCTCAGTATTTAAGAAACACAGCAACACGTACAGAAAGAGCCAGCCAATCAGGCTACAACTAGTCTCCACAATAAATAAGGGCATCTTTGCACTGGAACATCAAAATGTAAACGTTAACACACACATGTGCTGTATGTTTTTGACATAACTAGCTTTATGCAACTTCTCTTTAATTTAGAATCTGGCATTATGTTATACTTTCTAAGGTAGGTTAACAAATTATCTCAGTCAGGTAACTCGAATGCAATTGGAAATAGATTATAATTACAGTCCTCATATATGAATATAACTCTGTGTATCTGTGTGTGAATCTAAACATTCTGGCATGCGGCATTGTACCTCCATGAAAATAGCCCCATCAATGCGTTTCTTTTTCTGTTGGAATTTTCTAATCCTAAATGACATCTTAATACATACTCATCAATCGTCTCCAAAACAGTCCAACAGTCAAATCCCCTTGTAGCAATCTTTGGTGACTTCCTGTTTGAAAATGACCTGAAACAGAAGACACAGTCATACTCTAAAACTACAATGCTTCTGATCACCTGCTTCCTCTTTACATGTGGCCAAGCAGTTTGAGCCTCTTATGAGATTAGACTCTTTACTCCCAATATACCTCAGTTAAATTCCTAACAGCATGGATCCTTCTTGGATTCTAACACCATTCGCCTGTCCTTCCTATGAGCAACAGTTTGGTGATTTGCACCATTCTAAATTCTAACAGTTTCATTAAGCTCTGCAGTAGTAATGAGAGAAGTGGAAAATATGCCAAAGTATTGTACAGTGTCTTTGCATCAAGTGCTTATAGGACTTTATAAAACTCAGGATTAGTCTGATAGTCAGAATACTTACCAATAGGATCGAACACTTTTTCTTTACTAGTACAGCACATACATGCAAATCATATAGAAGCATTGTGCATAACAATTGTGAGCTCTGTCTATGCATCATATTTTATGCATTTAAGATGTTAATGGTCATTTGATTAAACCAAGGCCCATTCTTGAAGGATGTCATTATTTTTTGAACCTTCTGTGCATACAGTTGTTACTTTTTAAAGGAAAAACGTTCTTTGGTAACTTAAAGCTATTCAGCTTCCAGCATCAACCAGTCAACCTTGAAAAGTATGTCCTGGGGATGCGGGACACAGATTTCTAAATGCCAGTAATTCAGATACAGATCAGACATAATCTGAAACAGATGAAGGCTATTATCTCCTAGTATACACCTATGTAACTAATAATTAATGCAAAAAATACAGACCTTTCAGAGCTTCAGAATAATAGCCTAAAAAGAATTTATTCTTAAAATCATTGGCTGTGTCCAAAAGCTTAGGCAGACGATTTGTATACAGGCAGCTTGCAGAAAGGCACCTCCAGAGTTGTTTTGGACAGACTTCATAGGCAGCGTAACAAAATTATCTTTGAATTATTAACAGAAAGTGCTTTAAAGACAAGTCAAATATTTAAAAGCTATAATACAAATTTTTCAGTAAAAATTAAATATGTTTAAAGTTTTAAAAAACTTAAGCTTATACAGAAACTCATCAGATCACTCTCTCAGCCACAATTTTAATATTTCAAGATTGACCCTGTTTGACCATGACCTTCCCTGCGGTGGTTCACACACAGTATTGTGGGATATCGAATGCAGCACAGGATACATCTAAGCTAACCTCAAAAATGTATCAGATGAAGGTATCTCAAGAGACATAAAGCGAAGCAACATTGGATTCGCATGTATCTTGACGCCCTACATTGAAATACATTTTTAAGCATTCGGACACAGCCATTATATGGACAGGAACATTCCACTAATTAAAGAATCACCCAAATATCAACTAAACTACTTTAATTTTTATTCGTATGTTATTTGTGATTAATTATTTAAATTTAAATGTTTTTTAAAGCTGCAATTTGAATTTGCCTCTCTATCTCCCTCTCTTTTCTTAATATTACATTAATGTTACTTGCAGTGTTATTAGAGGGTTATCGTATGCTGCAAGAACAACCTACAAATACTCCAGTATCCTCAACACCCACACTAGTGTTCTTTCTGCAGACGTAATATAACAAGTCAAACTGACTTTCCTAGGAATTTAGATTCATTAAATAATTATTAAATTACCATTGCAAATCGGGGTATAGAAAGAAGACCGGTTGGAATGCTGATCTGTTATGTACTTGTTCAACAACAGAAATGTTTGTTAATTTTTAACCAAAAAAAGGCACAGATGGCAATTTTAACATTAAGTCATTTGTTAGTAGAACAAATGTTTACAAATGTTATGAAAGCACAAAACTGATTCAGAAAAGTGGTAAGACTTAAGTCCTGTAGTATGTTATATTATTGATCTGTAGAGGGCAACCTTGTGCTTTCTTTATCACATCATAAAAACAGATGCTGTGTCCAAACTACCCTACTTATACCACACCCTAAAACAATGATATTCAAATGACATGACTTCAACAAGTTAGTGGTAGTGAGATGAAGCTTTAAACTTTCTGGCTGGATATGTTGAAAGTGAGTGGTTCATTTCTGCTAGTCAATGAATATATGGTGCTTTTCGGAAACAGACAGGGATGCAGCTACAGACTCAACAACTTATTAGAAAAATTCAAACAAGCAAGCCAAAGTCAATGAATAACCACAAGCAGATGGTAAACAGTTCCTTTAGGGACACCGGCATCTGAGAGGGAGGCGAAGGACCAGACAGCGGGGTATAGGCAGCGGAACACCAGGAGGGAGATGAGCAGGAAGGCAGCAGGAGCACTGAGGAAGCTGGGTAGTAGAGCAGGAAACCAGTGAGCTGGATAACAGGATGGGACGGGACAGGACAGGCTCAATAGCATTTGAAGAGAATGACTTAAAGTCACAAAACCAACTGTAAACTGTCCATGCAGGTGTCAGCTAAAATGCACAATTTTTAAATTTCTTATATTTATTGAAATAAATTATCTAATCATATAAGTTGTGATAAGTTGTGGCAGAACATAAGAGAGCGTGGGAGTCTACAACATTATGAAAAACAGAAATGGACAGAAAGCTCCAAAGTACATACCTGTGTCTGGGAGTTGAGAGAATCCTGAGATACCTAGAAAACAGATATTAATAACTTAATAAAATAAAGTTGAAGGACAGGCTATTACAATAAGAATAGAGTTATTCTTTCATAAGAATAGAGTTAATGACACAAAAGATCAAAACTCACATAAGTAGCATTGTGATATTAGGATATTGGGTATATTAGGATATTTTACTATGACATCTAAAATTAAAAATAAAAAAAAATGAGGATGAACCTGCATAGGATGACCTCAAGGCACGATATCTGTAAGGTCTGAGATAAGCACTCTAATAAGAGTTAGTAGAATATTTTAATTATTTTACATCAAATTATGTTCTGTAATGATTGTAATTGATTTAGGTGTAACCTGCATGGTAAAATAAATATTTTTATTCTGAGTGTGTCAGAAAATAAGTACCTTATACTTCATGCTACCAAAATTATGTGCCCAGGATATAGTCAAACTGAAGGCTTGTGCTTGCATGGAGAACGCCATAGCTTATGCTTGAATGGAGAAGGCTCAGGTTAAGTTAGATTGGAGAATACCTCAGCATGATTAAGAATGGAGAATGCCTCAACACAGAAAAGCTGTATATCAGGCTGTATGAGGTGTATATCACCTGACACAGAAAGGTGTATGTAGCAGTTTGAATAATTATTATTAAATCATGAGTGAGCAGGAGGTGACAATAGCATGAGGGCCCTAATGAAAGAATAACAAAAAGTATGAGAATTCCAGAATAATCAAGGAACCAAATTATGGTCAGCATCAGTTTGGGACTTATTTCTATAAATTCAGCAACAATTCTGAGTTAACCAAAATGAGTTAACCTTACAGAAGCACTAAGGAAAGGTTGAACATGAGATCCCTTCACCCACACCATTGGATTCCATCGTTGAGCCAGTAGGTGGTCCCTATATATCTATGCTGAAAACTCTTTTTGCTGGGTGTATTAAAGCAGAAAGGTC
>JAZGTJ010014820.1:0-13839 GCA_036877575.1 Botia almorhae
TGTTCTGTGTACATTTATCATACATGTAAAGCTGCTTTGTAACAATGTCCTTTTGTGAAAAGCGCTATACAAATAAAGTTGAATTGAATTGAATTGAATAGTTTGCTAGTTTATCAAGCCAGTATTTTTGAAAGCTCTCAGAGTCTAATTTTGTTTTCAGTGGTCCCAGCATGTTAAAATACCAGGCGCGCCCTGTATTTCTGTACTGTATTCTACACCCTTACTTGTAGTATACATGATGTGAGTAAAGTGAAATTCAGCCCTCAACCTTCAATTTTTGGCTGGGTCTTTAGATAAATGTAGTTAGTTGCCCAGCACTTTTAGTTAATACTACTACGTTTTTGAATGTTTTAATCGGTTTATTGTACACTGCAAAATAGCCACAAAAGCCATTCAGCAAAACATGGAGCAGTAAAGACTAGGAGCCACATTCATTAAGCTCTGTGTTTGTTATTCTTTGCTCTAAGCAGTCTGGTATAAATCAGTGAAACGGTTCACTCGGTAAGCTGCAGGTCTGCAGACGGAGACTCTGCGCCTCCTAGAGGCACACATGTGTAACGCATTAAAGAATGTTGGAATTTACTCCTCACACTTTTGACCAATTTTTAAAATTAATTTATATGTTATTTACTTTTTTTAATAGATCACGGTTGTGCTTCATCAATAAACGTTTGTTTTCCTGTGTTTTACAGGCTCGGTTCGGTTCGAATTTGCTGTGGTAAACTACAGTGGGGTGAAGGTGGAAGTGTTGGAGTGGCTTGTTTATTTTTTTGTTTTATTTTTTTTAGATATGGTATGTAATTTGTTTAGGTGATGGAGTAATTAAACTTGATTTATACGGATTTCTGTTGAAGAATTGTTTTTAACAGGTCAGAGTCAGTCTGAGGTCATTACAGCACACTGTAGCCCTTAAACCTCTCTTCTGTAACACTATATCTGGGGCGAGAATTTAATAATCTCAGTTTTCATTTTTTGAGATAATAGCATTACAAAAGGATTTGTTTCCAGGTCACTGCTGTGTACTTTATTATCGTCGTTATTTATAAATATCGTAGTGGTACTTTGACATTTTTAAGTAATGGTTTGGTACGTTTATATCGTTTTAAATAGTGGTTTTGTATGTTGTAAGTTGTCCTCTCATGCCAGTGTTAGATAGATGTGATCATACACCAGCTGAATGTTTCTGACAGACAAATGTCACGTGAATGGATTAATACTGTTATTACATGAACAGGCACGTGCACAGGTAGAGCTCAACCTGTGCAGAGCACATGCCCTTTTTGTAATTACACTCGGAAGTGCCCTTTTTTGGGGGGAGTTTTTTTTAAATAAATCAATGCTATTGGTAACCCTTTACGTCTGTTTGTCTTTTTAACAAATATTTAACCAATTAAAGGCATTAAAAAGCGCATCTCTTAGAACCGCTCAAACTGTCAGTCAAACTTCACAACTCCGCCCCCTGAGCGCCGTGAACTTCCGTTTCAGCACATCAGTCAGAGTCATAGAGCAGAAGCAGATGAACGTCTTCGTCTTGTAACGGTGAAATATCTTGTTGTTTGAATAAGTGCAACGTTGCCTTTATGAAATAAACACTAGTATGTTTATATAAAGGTTCATATAATGCATCACCACACCGGTGTGATGTTGACGTAATGTGATGTCGTCCTTTTAATGATGGACAAATTGCACACATTCGCTGGTGAAAAACCCGCGGTGTAACTGCATTTGAGTTTGACACAAAGCAACCGAGTGATCCTTGTCAGCTAGGTAAAATATATAGTAAGAAATTTCTATTTTGATTTTATCTGCTGAATGTGCTGATGCATGTAAATTACATGATGTAATTTTTTATAACATTTCATCATATTGTATAGCCTATGGTCACACAGCATGGTAGGTTAAAGTTTACGATGCTATTATATTATGCATGTGTTTGCTGGCTAGATTTGTAAGGAGAGACTCTCCGACCTTCTCCTTATAGCCATTGAGAGGCACATCCCAGTGGATCACAATGAGGTCATAAACATCTTCAAACACATGGCTCACAGAAGAGTGTTGTTGTAATTAGTTTTAAAGATACCCTCTATATGTATATATTATCTGTATAAAAGTTATTAATACACATTAAATATAAGAATATTATTGTGTGTTATTTTTTTGGTGGTGGAGGGGTTGGGGGGGGTGCCTTTTTTTCAGTTTCAGCACATGCCCCTCAAAAGGTCTGTGCACGGCCCTGGGTCAGGTCACAGAACGCTCTACCAACGAGCTGTTAAAAAGCCAATCCACACAATCCACATGAACAGGATTGAGAAACACAGATGTGTCAATGCCGCCCCCTCGTGGTCAAACAACAGTACGACAACAGGTAAAGATGAAGCAGTGTAGTTAGTGTAGTAAACAAAGAACAATTTTAAAAGGAAATTAATCAATGTTGAAGTTTAATGTTTAGTTTAAACCCTTCCGTATTTATTTAGTGACTTCTTATCTCTAGAAGTAGCTGAAACAAACATTTCACATCAACAAAGATTTGTTAAAAATTGCTATTTGTTAAGAACCTCCAAAAATAATGCCTTACCAAGTGTTTAAATTGTCTAGATGAATTCAGGCTTCATAAAGCTAATTTAAGTGTAACTCATGTTTAACTGTTTCCTGGTACCTAAAACCTAAATGATCACAATCTCTACAGAAGATGATACAGGCACAGATCAAAAGACCTGTCTGTCTGTCCGTGTGAACTGTTTGTTGACCGCACTGGGTAAGACAGACGTCTGTTAGCTGCGCTTTTCCCCGCCGCTGCTTCATTCTCTCAGCTGCGCTGTCGCGCTCGTTCCCCGGCCGTCTGTGCGCTCACCCCCCGCTCTGCTGCGGGTGATGCAAAGCTGCTTGTGTCCGGAAAGGTGAGTTACAGTTAAGTAGATGTGCGTTTTACCGCGTGATTGCTTTTACCGCAATGTTGAGCGAATGAGCTGCCGTAGCGTGATAGCAGGCTAGGCTAGGCTAGGCTAAGCTAAGCATTGAATTTATGGAGTCTCCTTGCAACCAGCAGCTAATATTAATGGCTAACAGCAAAACTGTCCCACAGTAGGTGTGATTAAACAATCAAATATGACAATATTCAGGATTTAAATTCGCATCGTAAGTCTAAGACATTTTACTAGGACTAAATCAAGCGGATAAGTGTCGTAAATGGGCTGTTTAGCAGGGTAGGAACTGCTACAGTAGTCGATTGTGAGCGCTGTTGTTAAAACGTGCTTTATTAAATATCACTTACTGTTCACTGTATATGCCATGTAGTTTTTCACCGTCATGTAAATTCTCAGAAATGTAAAGTGGCAGGTGGTGTCTTTATTATAGGAAACGGTGCCTGTGTTTATCGCGGGATCTTGGCAGAAACAAATGTAATGATGCAATTTAGCTGTTAATGTGCATGCAGTAATATGAAGTTTCACTGTTGCATTATCATTTATGCATTTAGCAGACGCTTTTATCCAAAGTGACTTACATTGCATTATACTGTACATTGTTTCTAAGTATGTGCAATCCCTGGGATCGAACCCATGACCTTGGCGTTGTTAATGCCATGCTCTTGGCGTTGTTAAACATTTGTTAGTCTTTGTGTAATGGATGTGAACACATTCCATGGGCTAAAGATGTGTTGTCATAGACCAGTTTCTTTCCAGATTTCTGCCTCTTGTCGTTTATTCCATGATCTGAGTCAGTTTATCTTTGTTCACACTGCACTTGGATTTTCAGATCTGATGGTTAGGACTGACTGTCATTTTACAAGCGGTGAAATCTGATCTGTTTCTTCAGAGGTTGTAATGAATATCTGCTGGATCTTCTTCAGTTGTTTGATCTAGAAATGATATCTCTGAGTCTAGAGTCTTCCTCATACAGAGGCTGAGAGCAGCTGTCAGTGTCTTTGTTTTTGTCTGTGATGTCATCTTATGTAACGGGATATTCAGCAGAGCACACTGTACAGTGGGATTTCATACTGACACCATTAACTGACTGGCTGGTGATCAGTGGTTTTAAGAAGCAGAATGAGTTTGTGTTGAAAGGTTTATTTTCTTTGTAGTAACATGTGATCAGCGATCAGTGATCAGTAACACCAGAAACCTGTACTGAGAAGGTAAATGTTTTGATGTTATGTTGGCTTTAAAAGACTGTGAAAGTTGCTTTCCTCCGACAGCGTCTGTCACAGTACCTGAGCAAACAAACATGTTTTCTCAGAGAGGTGGAGTAATTGTGAACAAGCCAGGAAAATAACAAATGGTTTCAGATTAATGTAGCAGCTGACAGTATCATGGGAGACTCATGAGCGATGTGTAATGAGATGTGCTTCTGATTTTGAAGGCATCTCAGATCAGTCCTGCTTCAGGCTGATGGGTCTGTGGGTCATGATGAATAATTTGATGTGTTTTAAGATGTGATTGTACTGTTCAACCCTCAGCGTGTTTATTTACCCTACAGAGTAAAAGTTTAACTTTCAGTACGTTTGCATTACTGTCCTCTTAACAAACAGTCTATTGCCGGTGGTTTCTCACCGTTGTCTCCAGGAATCATCATGTCACACCTTTTTTAAACACTCTCGGTTCCAGAGAGGTTCTCACCTGCTCTCAGTTTGATCTCATGCACTGTTGTCTGCTGTTTGCTTCACTGCCGGCCATGTGCACTAGTGATCTGACACAGCTTCTTTTCATTGCTGAGAGTTTCTCTGGTTGCCAAAGCTTACAGTACTGTACAAAGACCGTTTTCATTTGTATGCCACTACATTTCTCTGTAAACACTCAGAAATAACGACGCCTGGCTCCAAATCAGTGTCGAAATGCTGCAGTTGATTTGTGTGGGTTGTTGAGGTGGCTGATATAACGATGGCTCCACAAATCCACCGTCTGGTTATCAGACTCATGCCAAACTATTTCCCTGTAAACTCTTTGTTTAATCTGTTGATCTGTGGTTGACGCGCAAATTTCCTGTTTTTACAGCACAAGAGCGTTTGTAAGAACATGCTTGATCTTGTTTGGTATCGACTCAGCCGTTTCTAAAGCATGTTTACTGACATGAAAATATATAAGCAGACTCTTTTTATTAGAATCTTGCAGATGGTGATGGTGTAAAGACTTCCTGCTGATGTCATCAGCCTTTAAAATGAAGCTCTGTGGTCTGTGATCACCAAACCAATGAAATGATTTTCTTTCCTCTGGGAAACAAATCATTTGACTGAATCATTCTCTAGTAGCAGCTCTTGAATTTCTTGTGTGTGTGTTTGTGTGTGTGTGTGTGTGTGTGTGTGTGTGTGTGTGTGTGTGTGTGTTTGTGTGTGTGTTTGTGTGTGTGTTTGTGTGTGTGTTTGTGTGTGTGTTTGTGTGTGTGTGAGTGTGTGTGTGAGTGTGTGTGTGAGTTTGTGTGTGAGTGTGTGTGTGTGTTTGTGTGTGTTTGTGATGTAGTTTTTTGATCGCGGTGATCACTGATAACTCAACAGCACAGACTTAATGTGCCACATTGTAGAATATTTAAGGGCTGTGACAAAGGAAGTATGTTAGTAAATAAAGGTTCAATCTTAAAAGCTACATTTATGTGACATGAGTGAACAGTGATTTAGTTTGTTTCTTGACTGGTTCTTGCCCTCTACTGCATCACCTCTAAAGTCTTCTCATCTCTTCTATAGAGCAATGCATTGTGCTCCAACATGTCCCAAACACTGACACTTAGATTCATTCGTGTGTTTGTCTTCATATCTTGGCGGTGCTGTCATGCTGCATGATGTGTTACGATATATTGGCGTGTGTGTGTGTGTGTGTGTGTGCTGCAGTAAATACTGTGACTTACAACAGCTTTCAGAAAGCACACAAACAGCAGAGACATCATCAATGCTTGTAATCAATCTTCCTATTTCTATATTAGATTAAACTAGTTAAAAATCGTCGCTGCTAAATAACAAACTGCAGATTCTGTATCCAGATTTGTAAAGCTGTGTGTTTTGTGTGGTCTGGTTTTAGTATGTAAAGGTTTCAATACTCTTGTTTCTCAGAATTCCTCCATGATGCCTGAGGTTCGAGATCTTTCAGATGCTCTGCCAGAGGTTCCAATGGACCCCATCACTGGTGTGGGGGTCGTGGCCTCCAGAAACAGAGCTCCTACTGGCTATGATGTGGTAAGTGCTGGACCTGAAGCCCTCGTGAAGATGCTCTGTTTCTGTCATGTCTGCACTGCAGCTGTCAGACTGAAGTTTATAAGTGACTGATTTGAACACTCACATGCATTTGCTTCTATTGAATCCATTAGTATTGAATTATAATGGACTTTAAATCAACGCTTTAATGATTTTTCTGTCGTTTTATTAGTTTGATTGCATCATTTGCAGTGCTTTATGGGATTGTAGTTCATTCTCAGAATAAAGACATTAAGTTTACATCTCGTGTGTTGGTTTATGTCATAGAAATGCAGTGTTGGATGATCACACACACACACACACACACACACACACACAATCCTCTTATTCTCTTCCTGAAATATTGAACAGCTGTTTTTGTAAGCACTTAGTCAAAGTTTCATATTTTGGTGAACTATTTCTTATACTATAGAGCAGATTCAGTCACTGGTTGCTTAAATCATTCCTCATCTGTGAGTGTTTTGTATATAAGCATCTGCTAAAAGATTTATTGTTAATGTAAACGGTTGTATTTTTGTTGTACCGTTAGTACTGCTTGTAGATTCTCATGTTTGTACTCTAAAACTCTGTAACATGATGTGGATCTGCTTTGCTCTGCTGAGTGGCATTGTTTGGCTGTTCCAGTCACTGTTGTGACCCCAGCACAAAACTTCCTGTATGAAGAGCTGAAGTGTATGACCCCCCCACACATCTTCATCTGAAGCACTGCACGCAAACTGAGTATGACTCACACCCAGAGATCTGATGTTTCCAGCACTTACACTGAGATATTGTGTTCAACATCAGACTGCAGACGGCCCTGAACTCCAGACACCTCAATGTACTTACTGTAATCACTCTTGTCTCATTATCAGACATCTTCACGTGAATGTGGTCACCGTGTTGATCAGAGTGAAATGCTTTAACTGGAGACACTGAGCTCAGACTTTTGATGTTCATGCAATTCAGAGTTAAGCAGTGATGCTTGACTTTCCCTTTCATCCACCCCAAAACCCACAGGCCGTGGGCCACAATGACCCGAGACAGCAGGACAGCAGAGAGCTGTTGAAGATCATGAGTGGATTATGGGCGGAGAATCGGAACACAAAGCAATCTTTAGTCTATTAAGATGTATGCAATAGGGTCCAAAACACTGAATACTCTCTTTTTATTTTGTTCTTGTTGCTGAAAGTTTCAGAATTCCCTCCTTATTTGGTATATCTCCTTTAATAACAGCATGTTCAATGCATAAACAAACAGCCTTATGGTGTCATTTCCTGAGAGCTGATGCTGCCGCTTTCAAACATCGGTCCATCTCTAACGCTCCAGTGGAGATTAGCTCAGCTCTCAGCTGTGTTTGTGGAGGGGGCAAGGCTGGTTGTCATAGCACTGATGGGTGGCTCTGTGTGTGGGCAGTCTGAGCTGTTAATTGACCAATCATGCGTGTCAGTTGCTGTTGAGATGGACACCAGAGCAAGAACAGCACAGTACAGACCACCAGCTCTCATCATACTCCCATCACCAGCTCTAATGGTGTTGTGTTAATCTGCAGCAGGATGTGCACTTGTTCCTGTGGCCTCAGAGGCTGCACAGCATGGCTTTATTTAGATATCTCTTTATTTAAAACTCCTGATTTAGTGTTAAAATCCTCACTCTGTTAGCAAAGAACTACATGAGCTGAACGGGATGTTTGAGATAAAGTTGTGCGGTAGGGCTTATTGACATTTCACTGTTATTCGACTGGTCGCTCTTTAGGGAAGCGCTGCATAATTAAACTGGTTTATGGTCATCTCCTCTAGACAGAAATTAGCCGTGCTTCATGATCTTCACATTCAGAGCACATGTTTGTCAGAACTTTAGTGCTTACACACAGGCCCCTTCAGAAGCTAGTTACAGTCTGTTCTAAATGACTAACCTAGTTTACATTTATAAAATGTGTCTCTTAACTATATCATGTTTACTGGTGGATATTAATGTCGTTGTTTTGTGGTATTTGTCTTATGCACTACTGTGTGAACTTCTGATTTCCTCTGAAATCACGTCTGAAGTGAAATCAGTTGTTTGTTACTCTGATCTGACAGGTTGCTCAAACCACAGATGGTATGGATGCAGATTTGTGGAAAGACGGTCTGTTCAAATCCAAAGTCACTCGCTATCTGTGTTTCACCAGAACCTTCTCCAGAGAGAATGTGAGTTACTGCTTATGTGTACTGAGCTGACGTGTGTATTTTGTGTTATAAATCTGACACTTCAGTTCTTTCAATAATACACGCTGTAGTGGCCATTCAAAACCCCTTGAAGGATCAGATGATAATCTAATATGTTGCTGTGGTTGAGGAGCTCTGTAATGCGTAGCAGGACCTCATTTGCTCTTTATAAATCATTTTTTTGTTCATGAAACTACAAATTCTATAAAAACGGTAAACTATCAAATATAAAAGGTAATATAGCAAATACAGCGTGTTTAATTTAAAGATCAGAGAGAGGAAAGTGGACATGTAAGCTCAAGTTTTGGTGCAAGACACTTGGGCTAATATTAATAAGTAAACTGTAGTGAAATATACCACTATAACAGTGTGAAAAATGATCTCTTAATATCTTAAGATTTATTGTCTGAGGTTTCATGGCCAGCAGGAGAGATGTGGAGAGTGTTCTCAGGGTCCAGTCAGTTATTGGTGTGTATCTGTTTCCTGGATCTCCAGAGTCATTTGGGAAACGTGCTGGTGGACATGAAGCTGATAGACACCAGAGACACGCTGCCTGTGGGGTTCATCCCCATTCAGGAAACAGTGGACACACGTGAGTGTCTCCTCTGAGGTGTTTGACTGTCTTCACAGCCACAGCAGAACTGATGGAGAAAGATTAATCATCATCGTTTGCTAATACAATGTTACATAATCATTTTGCAGTACATCAGTGAATTGAAGTCCTTATTTCTGAGACGGATTTAACAGACACACTTACTCAAAGACTCAAAGGTTGTTGTTGTTTAAGACACTATAAGAACACATGCCTGACACATTGCAAGTGTGCAGTTCCATTGTACACACTTGTGTTCCTGCGGCTATAAAACTCCATTAAAGGGGCGATAGAGTTACCTTCAAAGGTCTGTACTGTTAAACCAGATGTGGTATTATTTAAACAGCTAGTTATAAATATGTTGACATTTTAACTAACTTTACACATCTCACAGAGTACACTTGCATAGCTTCATTAAATACATTCTGACCGATTTGAAAATGTCTAATGACAAACATGAGTGTGCTTGAGCAGCTGGCAGCATTTGCCTTCATGTGCTTGTGGAGTCTTGATGACATTTTGAGCAGCATTTAAATATGAAATTGGTTTGTACACCCTCTGAACCCACTATAAACTATGTGTGTTGAGTCTCCACAGATGCTCTGTGAAACTGCTTATCAGAATCTAAATAAACCAGCCAGACTTTTTCAGTGAGCTTTCAGACATGCAGTGTAATGTGTGACCTTCATTCTTCCTGTGATGTGATTGGCTGCCATGATCCTCTGGCTCTTACAGCACTGAGCTCTTCTCTTGCCTGTGTTCTTCTGCAGAGGAAGCAGCGTTCAGGAAGAGGAGGTTATGCATGAAGTTCATCCCGCGAGACTCCACTGAAGCAGCTATCAGTGACATCCGTATCTTAGGACGTTCCAAACAGGCCCCGCCTCAGTATACATTCATAGGGTCAGTAACCCAGTCCAAAAGATCATGTGACCTGAACTCATATATAATAAACAGTTACTTGGTATTCAAAGAGAAAATGAATAGTTTTCTATTGGAAACAGTTAATGGATGATGCTTTGGTGATTTTTAACTAGATTTATCTTATTTCAGAATAAATGCATGCAACTGTTTTTATGTTAATATGTGACCAGATCTCTTGCTTTGTCTGTATGTGGAGCAATCGTTATAGTGTGCTACTCTGGTTTGTGTGTTTGTATGACCTCACAGAGAGCTGAACAATATGGGCATCTGGTACCGTATGGGAAAGGTGCCTCGAACCCAAGACTCTTCCCCTGTACAGAACAAAGCACCAACGCCAACAACATCCAGACAGTCACAAACAGCTCCAGCTCCACTCCAGCACCTGTCCTGCCCAAGTATGCGCACGTGTGTGTGTGTGCGCGTGCGTGTGCGTGTGTGTGTGCGTGTGTGTGCGTGCGTGCGCGCGTACAGGGGGTTTATTTAATCATATATTGAGACAAATTTGTACCCAACAGTCAGACAAATCTGAGCATTTGTACAAATGCTATAAAAATAGTCCTTTTAAATGGTAAAAATTGCAGGATGTTTTCTGTTAGGGTTAGAGTTTGGGGTAGGTGATGTTGTTTATAACTAGCTGTTTGCACTGTGAGGAAGTGTGAACTGAGTTTGTTGCCACAGCTACAGAATAGAAAGAAATAAACTAAAAGAAGAATGAGAAACAAGGAAGAGAAAAATCTGCTTTTTACTCTCTCAGAACTGATTGTTTTTGTGGCTGTTCCTTTAACATTTGCTCACACACTTGCTGTTTACTGGCTTGTTTGAGTCTTCAGGGTCTCAGTTTTCTGATTTTCAGCTGTTTTCTCTCGTTGTTTGTCTGCCTGTCTGACTTCTCTCCTGATATATTTGTGATGTGTTCATTTAGCAGGATGCAAACATAACAGCAAATGTCTGTCTGTGAGACAGTGTGAGATTGTGGCTTAGTTAGAAATAGTTTGATTTATTAGTCAAAGACCTTGACTGACTGAATGACTTACAGACACAAGCTTTATCCTGTCAGGCTTCATAAGAGCTGTCAGTCAGCTGAAGAAAGACTGTAACAGCTGAAATACAGCACTTCAAACCCCAGCAAACTGATTACACTTCAGCACTTTGCCTTGTGTTTTCTGACAGACACATATCCATGACCCTGCCTGCATGTTTCAGGAAAAGCACAGCCAGACCAGACTTTGAACACCAGAACTCCAATCTGTATGCCATCTCAGGTACTGATACAGAACACAGCTGATCCAAACACTTGAATTCATCTCCAGTATTTCATGAGATTGATTCGGTGGAAATAAGGAGAACACAGGACTGATGTACAGATACAGAGAGATCTTAATGAGGGATTCAACCTTATAAGAATTGAATGTGTCAAGACTGGATGCAGTAGAATGCGCAGACTTTAAGAGCACCAGCACAGGTAAAGGTTTCAGAGAAGATGGCAATAACAAGCTAGCTTTGAAAACATCAGATCCCAGCATAACAAAACATGTTTCTGGAACAAATCACTCATGATGTGTTTGCACGTGATCTGTGAATTGAGCTCTTCTCTGCGATGTCTCCATCATGACTCATGTAAGCAGGAATTGGTTGATTGTAGTTGTTCAGTGATGAGTCACTGAGCTTCCCTGTAGCTCAGTGGTTAGAGCATGGCGTTAACAACGCCAAGGTCATGGGTTCGATCCCAGGGATTGCACATACTCAATGTATAATGATCAATGTATAGTATAATGCAATGTATGTCGCTTTGGATAAGCGTCTGCCAAATGCCTAAATGTAAATGAGTCACATTGTCTCTTCTTATTGCAGCACGTTTGTCATTTATCACACATATTTTTTAATGTCACTATCAGTAACAATTCATTTTGTTGACTTCTCATAGTAAGTCCAGTTTGGAATGCTATTGTTTATGCAATAGTTGCATAACTGTGCAATTATAGTTTGTGGTATAGTTTATTTGTTTGTGGTCATTTCTCTGTTATTGGTAGTTAACTCTAGGTAATGCTAGTAAAGACTGTTTTGTTTCACAGCTATGGACGGAGTGCCTTTCATGATTTCAGAAAAGTTTGCGTGTGCCTCCAGTGATGTGAGTCTGATTTAAACCAGTCAAATCCTGCATCCTACACGCTCATGTATAATCAAACGAGTGCGGTGATCTGTACACACATGATGAGTGTATACAGACTGCTGTGTGTGTCTCTGTTGTTTAGATGCAGCAGGTGGATCTCATGGGCATCAGAATAAAATCACTAGCAGAGGTCGAGAAGGAGGTGAGAATCTGTAGTCTGAAGTGTCACTTGTTCTAGTTAAACATGCCGTAGGACAGCAGGCCTGTGATAATAAAATATGTTCTGTAACAATTACACCCGCTTTTCAAATGTTTTGTTTTAATTCAGCCACTAGAGGTCAGTGTTAGTTCAGAAATGCCCTGAAAGTTGCTCTGCTTCATTTTGTCTGTGTCTCTGTCAGTATGAATACAGTTTCAGAACCGAGCACAGCGCTGCAGCCCGACTGCCGCCCAGTCCAACACGAACCTCTTTGGGCTCTGAGGCCTAAACTTCTTGTAGAGAAGGAGAGGCGGACTTCTGAAGATCTGACCTGAGCAGAGTCTCCTCAACCTTTATGAAATTGAAACAGACTCTCACAGAACAAACCATGAACATTTGCTGGAGGGAAGAAAAATCAGACGTCATTTCTTGTGGTCAGGTTTGATCTCTCGAGTTAATGCTGATGAAGAAGAAGATGCTTTGAAGATGAAGAAGAGATTTAGCCATCCGATCAAAACCACTGCCGATAACTGGGCTGAATGGAGTGACCTGTGGAAACATGTCTTTGTGGTTCAGCATGCATCTTTGACATGCAAGTGTTGCATTTGAACTTAGATGTGTTCAGGCCTCTGGACTGGTGCTGTAACTAATGCCTTTCTGAAGGGTTGCACTGGAAAACTCAAGAGTTCACAGTCTCAAAGCCCGAACCAATGACTGCATGTGCATGGAATCAAAAGATTGTTTTTCTTGTATTTCATTTGTCTCTTTGTTGTTTGCTTGTTTGGTTTTATTTAGATTCTGTCAACTGCATGACACAAGTTGTTTTTGTTTGTTTTATTTCTGGGATTAGATTCATTTGAAAATAGAGCCCAATTCACTGCACTGTTACAGAAACATTTCAATATTTGTGTACAAGAGTTTAAAATGTAGACACTCAGACTCTGAACAATCCTGAGGAATCAGGAATTCAGTGGTTTAGAATGATCTGTTAGTGTCGTTTTGTACCGTCGTTTGTTTTTTCTCGACACCACTAACATTTTACTGAACTTTTACTCATTTTCATGCTTCTGTCATAATGTTTATTGGTGATCAAGCAGATGGTTATTGTTCACATTGAAGTTCCTGGTGATATTTTAGTCACTTCTTAATGATTAAATATACACTATATTGCTAAAAGTATTTGCTAATCTGCCTTTAGAAGTGACAGCCCATTGTTAATCCATAGGGTTTAATATGATGTCAGCTCACCCTTTGCAGCTATAACAGCTTCAGCTCTTCTGGGAAGGCTTTCCAGGAGGTTTAGGAGTGTTTGTGGGAATTTTTGACCATTCTTCCAGAAGTGCATTTGTGAGGTCAGACACTGATGTTGGATGAGAAGGTCTGGCTCACAGTCTTCACTCTTATTTATCCCAAAGGTGTTCTGTCGGGTTGAGGTCAGGACTCTGTGCAGGCCAGTCAAGTTCTTCCACACCAAACTCGCTCATCCATGTCTTTATGGATCTTGCTTTGTGCACTGGTGCGCAGTCATGCTGGAACAGGAAGGGGGCATCCCCAAACTGTTCCCACAAAGTTGGGAGCATGGAATTGTCCAAAATCTCTTGGTATGCTGAAGCATTTAGAGTTCCTTTCACTGGAACTAAGGGGCCAAGCCCAGCT
>JAZGTJ010014821.1:0-11193 GCA_036877575.1 Botia almorhae
TGTTATTGTCGAGATCTGGAAGGAGCACAGAGAACCCAAATGCAAGCACAGGTAAGTTTATTGACAATAGTAATTTTTAAGAGCACAAATGACACAATTCTTTCCTGGGAGATGGGCAGCCAGAGAGACGGCCAACCAGGCACAGACAGGAGACAGCAATGACGAGTCGGGGAATGGCAGAGTGCTGACAGAAGGTGATGGTGGTGGAACAGGTGAGTAGCTGGGTATAGGCCGAGGATGGTTGGACGGATCAGGTAGGTGGTAGCAGACTGAAGACGGTGATGGCAGCGATGGCGGGACCCCAGGAGGATGATGAGGCAGGGCAGGAGTGTAGGCTGGCAAACGACCACGTTGCGGAGACCAGACCAGGAGGAAGGCTGGAGAGTGATGAGGTGAGCGGGCAGCGGCAGACTCTGGGACAGACAGCAACCACACGGAGGACTGGTGAACAGGTGGGCAGGGGCACTGAAACACAAGACAAACACAAGACAGGAAGATGGTCTGGAGCTTGGACGTGACAGGACAACAGAGACTAAACTAAATGCCAGACTGAGATGAGACTAGGAATTCCCGAGATGGGAAAAGCTAGGAACTGCTGTCTTGACTAAATTACGACTAAGACTGAGAAAGAGGCTAAGCTAAGCTAATGCTAGACTAAGAGAGAGCAGACAAAGACTTCAACAAGAGACTTTGTTCAGGAAACGGGAACATCCACTACAGTCTGACAAAGAGAGGAAACCACGAGGGGAATATAAAGGGGAGAGAATTAGCGATTTAACAGGTGAGCGTAATGATGAATGAAACGACACAGCTGGGACACCACGGAAGGGGGTTGCGAGGACACCGGAGCACGTGGCGAGCTGTCAAACAACTGTGTGCTCCGACAGAAAACAATACACACCCGGTCGATCAACCCGGTGTCCTGACAGTAATGGTCTTTATTAGTTCTTGTTTGGGTTTATTAGTCCCTCCTCCATTTTCACAGTTTAGTTTGCTGTTGAGTCCCTGTGTGTTTATACCCCTGGTTTAGTTCTGTTCCTTTGTCAATCTGGTTTGTGTTTGGTTATGGAGTTTGAGTTCTCCTGCTATGGAGTTTTCTTATTTAAAGTATATTTTTTTATATTATTTTCCTGTTTCATTACATTACTCTAACAACACCCTGATAAGATTTATTATTGTCATTTCAATAAAATGATGATGTCCATAAAGTAATTTTAAAAATTTGTTTCTTCTGTTATTTACACTAAAGTGGGCCCTCCTGTCCCAACTGAAGACCAAGCACCGTATGAGGCTCTAAATTATCTTCAGAGGTTTATTTAAGCATGCATTGAGGCTATCCAATGGAACAGTGTAATATGAGATGAATACTGTAGTGTGTAATGACAAGACCCTGGACAGGAGGCCTGCAATGCAAACACACAGAGAAGGTACTTCATCCTGGTATTTGACTGACAAATGTCAGACTGTGATGTTGTCATAATTTGCCAGGCTGGCTTGGATGACAGGGAGCTCTGTCTTTGCCAGCCACATGTAGCACAGGTAGGCATGCAACCACAAGCCAACACACTCTGGGCCATCTGTGCTGTCGTGCTGAGGTACAGAGAATAGAATCTAAGCTGCATGGCTAGGGTCTAAGCCAGAGTGAGCAACCAGAAGAAAGCTAATTCAGCTGCTCTGAGACCATCACAAGACCAGATGTCCTGCGTTGGGGTTGCCAAGTCCAGCTATCTTCCAATACCCTCACACTTCACCCTCTACTTCCATTCATTTCTCATTTTTCTTTATAATCCATTGCAGGGAAATGTGTAGTAGCATAACATATGGCTTAGCAAAAGAAGTTGTACGAACCCAAGTGACCCCAACAGCTGAGCATCAGGACTGAGTGCAGGCAAAGACTGTAGGCCATATGCAGGCTGAGATGCAGCCTTGTGCCCAGTAGGACCAGTGATAAACCCTCAGAACCAAGAAGAAACTGACATGAAAGAACTAGCATGGATACAGTTGGACTTGTGGATATAAAAGACACAGAAAGAAGTGGGATAACTATTTTTTTTATTTTTTTTTTATTTAACTTTTAATTTTATTTTATTATCGGAGAATTAGTCTTACTTTAAGGTTTTCTTACAACAAATTCCATAATATGCCCTTTTGCCTATGCTGGAGATTTCCCAGATTTCCATAATTTGCATCTGTCTCTTTGTGTAGTGTAGATATGTGTAGTGGGCCAGTTGTGTCCAGGCTGATGTTATTAGGCCTTGTTTTAACTTTGCTTCGAATTACTTAAGCCACCTCCAAACAGATGTTTGTTTGTAAAGTATTTGTTCTGTTTATTTAATGGCAATATGAAATTATTTATGGCTTGTCATTTGCATGTTACACAATTGATAATCCTTATTGTACTAATATATATGTATATGCACTTGTATTGTACTAATCTATCAGAAAAGTGATCTTATTACAAAAAAACAAATGAAAATTTACGAGAATCAGTTTTCATCCAGCTGTATTGCTTTGGCTCCTGCTACCCTACAGTAATGTTTAATACACTTTTAAACTGTTAAGAATCCCCACATTGTTATCTGCCCATATGCAAACTTTGATACACCCATATAAAAATCTAGTTCATACACTATGCTGCCAGTATCTGCAGCTTGTTCGAAAGTGTTTTCTGGTTGATTAACCACGGAGCATTTTTCTTCACTTGTTTGTGTGTACCAAGGCTTGTTCTTCTTTTATGCAAGGAGGAGCAACTCAATATTCACAAGCAGCTATGTAAGCAATTCTAGTTGTGGCACATACTGCTCTGTCACAGTGTTCTAATCATATACTTAGTGATTAATCATTCTTTGTTTTCAGTAAACCAGTTTAGTGCCAACTGAAAAGTTTTAAACAGTTCACATTTCCAGTTAACACTGTCAACTTGCTCAGTCGCTAAACTGTCACATGGACAAGCAAAAATAGATTTATGATGGAATATATATAAATATTTAATTGTGTGACAGTTTTATCAACACATACATGTAAAAAAGTTGACTTAGTATATATTCTTAAAACCAAAACATTTTTGTTTGTTTTCCCTGAGACAAGTAATTGTAGGGTAAGGGGATCAAGATACATTCGTTTTAGTCATAGCCCCATTTCAAACTTGAAATGATCAGAATACGGTATTCTGTTACATGTATTCTCCTTAAATAATTGTATTGTTTTTGTGCATAGTTGTGGTGCCAATTAAACCAGTTAAGCAGTTTAGCAATAGTTTAATAGCTGAACAATTTCATTATGAGATCAGTAAACACATTTGTTTTACACATGCTACACACTTAACCCTACAGTTCCACAGCCTTAAGTTGCACCTTCCCTCACTGCTTAGATCAGCTGACATGCTTCTGTGTGATTTTCTGTCCATATGTCCCACTGTTTTGTTAATATCATATCAGTTCCCATGGCCGTTGGCTTGATCAGACAAATGTATCTGCTGATAAACAGTTCGTTACTCACCACCGCCTGCTGCACTGTCATATGTTATCTCCTTAACACAGCAATAGCTATCTACTGTAGAGAGCCCATCCAGACCATGATCTAGAGATTGCTTCAAGAGACAGAAACTGAGAAAAAAGATCTGTTCCAAAACCTAAGCTGCTGTATAAAATTTAAAATTACTTGTGTGGTTCATAAAGTTGCTGCCTACAGTATGTATGGGCCATTCCAGTTATACAGTTCCTATAGAGCTCGGTTACTTTTAAATAAATACATTTGTGTATTTATATATAGATATAACCAACTTGTTCTAATGTTCCAATCAAACTTAGGTACATAAATATAATTAGTTATAACGTCAAGGTCGCACGTGAAAGAACCCAATTGCAGACAGCGATTCACACAAACCAAACTTTATTTCAAATTAACATTACAACCTCCCCACAAGGGGCTTTATTTAAGTAAACAGAACTCAAAGCTCCCGCCAGGGCGTGAGAACAAGGAATAAAAGCGGAATGTCAACACAAAATAAATAAATGAATATGAACTTAAAACCAATTTACACAAAGAATAAATAACTAACACGTAATCAAAAAATGAACAAACGGGACAGGAATTTTAAACATACAATGACAGGGAACACCTGATGAAAACAAATCCAATGAACACGAAACAAACCAACAAACAGATCTTCGGTCACAAAGGAAAACTGACTGGACCTGGGAACCAACTGCGACGAGTCAGAAGCACGAAAGAGAAACACGAGACGAGAGACAAGAGAACAAACCAGCACAGGACAGTGGACACAAGGGCATTAAATACAACAGGGAACAATTACAGACAGGTGAGCATAATCAAAACTGAACGAGGAAACAAGGGGGCAGGGTAATGACACGAGACCAGAGAGCACATGGCAGATGTAAACAAACGAAGCCATGTGCCTCCACACAGAACAAACACCCAGAGCGCGGGTCTAGACTCTCAAAACGTAAACCAAGAACAGACAGGACGAGTTGGAATCTAGCCCTGCACTCCAAAACAGAACACAGACTGTGTCCTGACATATAATTTATTATGCAACAGTAGGACATATAACAGGATGGAATAAATGGATTATATATTAATATATAAATATTTCAAAGGATTTGCAAAATAAAATGTGCAAGTTGAGAGTAATTTTTTAAAACAAAATTACCAATATTCTAAATAAAATGTGTTCTCAGAATATCCAAAAGCAACTTACAAGCGACACGAGCATTAAACATTTTGTCCTATGAACCAACAAGCCGAGTCTACAAGCTACATTTAAAAGTGGATATCGTATTCTGTTACAAGAGAAAGGATGAACAAAAGTTTTTTTTTGTAGGAAAGAAAGTTAGAGCATTTAGGGATTGGTCAGGTGTCTGTGAAACAGGTGTGTTTTGAGTTGTTTTTTGAAGGTTGTTATGGTCTCAGCAGCTCGGGTAGAGGCTGGGAGTTCATTCCACCACAAAGGAGTAGGTGAAAGTATTAGAGGGTGATCTGGTACCTCGTTGTGGAGGAACGATTAGACGTTGCTCATTAACTGACCGTAGCTGGTGGTAAGGGACATATGTCTGGAGGAGGACTTGAGGTAGGGGGGAGAGGTTCCGGTGATTGTCCTAAAGCCAAGTGTCAGAGATTTAAATTGGATGTGGGCGGCTACAGGTAGCCAGTCGAGTAAGGTCAGTAGGGCTGTGACATGAGCTCTTTTTAGTTGATTGTAGACCAGACGTGCTGCAGCATTCTAAATCATTTGCAGGGGTTTAGTTGCATTGGATGAAAGGCCAGCCAGAAGGGCATTGCAGTAATCCAGCCTTGATATTACCAGTTCTTGGACTAGGAGCTGTGTTACGTGCTCGGCCAGGAAAAAGCATACATGCAGGTATGTGTTGTAGAGCACATGCCTGCATGACCGAGAGAGTTGTGTGAAGTGAATGTGTGAAGTGAATTTCAGCTGGTCATCAAACACCACCCCGAGGTTTCTAACTGACTGAGTAGGTGTAAGAGTGGATGGACCAATTTGAACTGTGAAGTTGTATTGAAGTCATGGGTTGGCCGGGATTATCAGAAGTTCTATTTTGCTAATGTAAAGTTGAAGGTGCCATTTTTTAATCTAAACTGAGAAGTCTAAAGGGCAAGCGGAGATCCGTGTAGCGATGGTGGGATCATCTGGCTGAAATGGAGAGTAAAGCTGTGTGTCATCTGTGTAGCAGTGGTATGAGAAGCCATGTACTTTAATGACTGCACCTACAGAAGCTGTGTATATTGAGTATTGAGAAGAGAATAGGAGCAGGAAGTGATCCCTGTGGGACCCCTGTGGTCAGCTGAGTGCCGGTCCAGAAATGCTCAGGTTGGAAAGTGAGGATAACAGGATCTGGTGATTCACTGTGTCAAAAGCAGCAGAGAGGTCTAGAAGGATTGAGACAGATAACATGGAGTTGGCTCTTGCCTTCCGTAGGTTTTCAACCACGGACAGGAGTGCTCCGTGTAATGTCCTTTTTTAAAGCCAGACTGTTGGCTGTCAAGTAGATTGTTCTGTGTGAGATAAGAAGACAATTGATTAAACATAACAAACATAAAGATAGGAGTGAAACTGGTCTATAGATGCTGACCACTGAGGGGTCGAGTGTAGGTTTTCTGAGCAATGGGGTAACCCGAGCCTTACTTGAACAAGGAGGGACATTTCCTGTAAAGAGTGACATGTTCAGGATATGTGTGAGTTCGGCAAGAAGTGATGGAGAGATTGCTTGCAGTAGATGTGAAGGGATAGGGTCAAGGTGGCAGGTGATAGGACTAATGAGACATATAATCAAGTTATGATTATATTTTATTTACAATATTAAGATATATGGGTATTTAAAAATAGTGACACATAAATGTAGATAATTTCAACTCAAGCCACTTGTTCCATTTCGGTCCAAAGCTGCCCTAGAATTTAGCTACACATGTAAGCAGCAGAGGAGAAAGCAGCTCAGTAGGTTTTGAAGCAGAACAGTGAAGCCCTGAGCAACAATTAAGCATCTTAATAGTGAAAAATGAAGATGGGGCAAGTAAAAAGGCATCTGGGCTGTCTGATTAGGAACGATAACATTTCCATTCTGATCAGCATCACTGCTGTAATCCCTGCTGCAACTCACTGTCTCATTAGCATAGCCTCAGAACAGGATGTGCAATTAACATTCATCCCATAGCAACTCATCAGCTTAGAGTTCAGACCCAGTTAACGAAAATGTTAGCTCTTCCTGATACCCACATATTTAGCTGTGTGTGAATATAGTAGAGTGATGTTCCAGCTGTAAGAACACTGGGGACTAATAAACACATTTGTCCAGAAAGGATGCTGGAGGTCCATGTCAGGAGTGCAACAGACCTCTCCCAAATAAAACAGGATGTGAGAGGAAGGGGATAGTCTGGAGAGTCTAGTGGCTGACTAAAAACAAAATCAGTAGAAGATTTAGCTACCCTCCCGACAAAGGGCACTATATTAAAAGGATAGTTGAGTTTAAAAATTAAAAAATTAAAATGTTATCATTAGCTGGTATGACTTTAACATAACATAAAAGAAGATGACCGGCAGCCTTCCTATTAACTGTCATTATATAAGAAATAGCTTTAATTAAATTTTTATTATGTATTATGTTAAAGCTGCAATCTTTTGTCTTTGTATCACCTTCTTTGTTTGAAACATAAAATTAAAGTTATTTTCTTATTGTGGATAACAAGTTTAAATTCTAAACTGCTGTAGGAACAAGCTAAAAATGCTCCCTTAGCATCTGAACACACGATAGTAGTTATTGTTTTTTTTTATCACATTTTTTTATCATTATTGCCTTAAGGCTGAGCATCAGGCCAAATCGCAGCTGAATTTATCAGTCTCAGGTGTCCTTGGGAACTCGAGGACTGCCTGACATTAGCGTAAAGGCCACTCAAAGAGTGTAACAGTTGTACAGAATTGAATAAACTCTAAAATATGTGTGTTTGAGTTCTGGGTCCTATTATGCATTTTCACCTTTTCAACTAGTTACAGTGTAATATTGCTGTTTGAGCATAAACAATATTTGCAAAGTTACAACACTGCAAAAGGAAATATTTTCTTTAGCCAAAATCACTTTAATGACACAATAAATGGATAAAAGGATTTACAGCTCTCTTCTTCCTGGGTTCATGGTGTCATGAGCCCCAGAATTTAAATAACCTTTGCCCCCTGTGTCAACTTTGTGACATTTCGGGAGAATGCAGACTATGCGGTTAGCCAGTTACAACACACTGGGCTAGCTAACCTATCCATGCTTATTGCGTAATTCGGAATAAAGGCATAATAGGACCCCTTTAAGTAATGAGTTCGGTGAATGCTTGATTAAAGAGATCTTTGGCCTAGATTTTAACTGATTTAAAGTGTGTCTGAATTCCTAACAAGTCTGGGAAGGTTTTCACAAGTTCACGATCTAGGTAGGAAAAAAAAGTGCCACCTTTAGTAGATTATGATATTCTTGGAATTTTTAACAGGAAAAAGAAGAGAGATAGTGCTCCATAAAAGTGATGCTCGATATAACAGAGAGCGTGGAGGGAATGTTACATCTGCATCTGATCATGCTGCTGTGCATTTTATAGTTTTCTCTGTTTTGTTTCATAACAATGACTA
The DNA here is from genome assembly GCA_036877575.1 of Botia almorhae. Taxonomy (NCBI): domain Eukaryota; kingdom Metazoa; phylum Chordata; class Actinopteri; order Cypriniformes; family Botiidae; genus Botia; species Botia almorhae. Next base: position 8,141 of record JAZGTJ010014821.1, read on the forward strand.
TCAAAAAATGTCTCATTTCAGAGTTCCCAACCCAGGGTAATATTGTGGGCGCCAAAAGTCTGAAAATCCCCAAAATCTAATTTGAATTCCTCTAGCTAAAGGGCACACACACTTTCAACCATCACATCTGAAAGTGGCCATCTATTCAATTAATTTTAAAATGCACATTTTCCTAATTTCATTAATTTTGTCCTACAGAGTGAAATGAGAACAAGGCAGTCCAGTCTTTATCAGGCCCTCTATTGTCGTCTGACTTTTTTAGTTCCTGGGTAACACAACACTTCTCTGGTTACACCAGAGAGAAAACTCTCTGGTTTTGTGCAATGCTGGACCTGATGAAGGATCTGGTTGCATCTAAAGATGTGACAGTCTGTGGCAATATCTGCAAAGCTGTGGGAGCTCTATCATTACAGCAGGCTCCACACTGACTGTGTCTGCAGGTAGCTAATCCCATAATAGCAGAAGTTTTGCACGATTGATGATTCTATTCTCAATTAATATATGGGGCCCTCATCACTGTACTTGCTCTGACTTGTTCTGACTGGAAAATTATATTGCAAAAAGGTTCTTCTTCTTCTATCTATTTTTGTTTTTTGATGTTAACGCCTAAATTAATATATATAATTAAGTTAAAATTACAACCTCTAAACATATTTGGAGTCTGAACATCACTATACTTTTGCCAGCCAGAGAAGCATGTTTTCTACAGAAAACATGTAAATTTGCTTACAAAATAGTACAAAATTTAGTTGAGCCACAATTCGTTTGCTTTAGGTATTTATTTGTTTTTAAAAATTCATGCTAGTTATATTTTGTAATAGCACAATTTTGTCTATAAGCACATAAAATAAAGCTGTAATGAAGACTCAGGTTGACTGGGATCCATCTGCAGCACAGCTTTAATGACAAGGTCAACAGGCAGGTTTAACAACGGTAGACAAGCACAGCGTAGGCAATACAGAATCGGGGTCGATAAACAGGCGTGGTTCAAGACAAGCAGCAAACAATCAAAAGTGGTAGACAATCCAAATCACAAGGCAGGTGGCGAACAAACAACATTGATAAACAATCCAATGTAATACACTGTAAGGCAAAACCAGAAACAATGGAAACTCTCAGAAATGTCGCACAAGGCAAAACAAGACTTCTCAATGAGTTAGGGATAGAGTCCAGTTTAAGTAGTGTGGCGGTAATGGTGATCAGCTGGCAAAGAGGAAGTGATCATCTCCAGGAAAGTCCATGATGAGAAGTGTAGTCTGCTGGGATCYGGTTAGTACTCCGGCGACGGCTCTCTCTGGTGGCGCAGTGAAGATGAAGCTGGAGCCTCAACCGTAACAGAGCCCCCCCAACCCCCCCCCCCCCGGAATCAGCTCCTGACGCGAGGAGGCAGGCGGCTCCGGGGTCTACCACGGGGGCGAGAGGACGGCCTTTCCGGATAAGCCCGGTGGAATTCTTCGGTCAGTGTCGGTCAGTGTCAGGGCCGTAACCCTCCCAGTCCACCAGGTACTGCAGTGTAGCGCCCCGATGCCAGGAGTCCAAAAGCTCCTTGACCTATTGGCCTCCTTGCCATCCACCAAGATCGTGGGGATCTGTCCTCTGAGTGCTTCCTCAGCCTCCCCCACCGGTCCACGTGGAAAGTAGGAGATATACGATAATTAGTGGGCAGTTTGACATGGAATGACACAGGTGTAATCTGTTTTATGATTTGAAATAGGCCTACATACCTGGGGCTAAGCTTCCGGCATGGTAGTCTGAGGCGGAGATCCTTAGTAGATAGCCAGACCCATTGACCAGGGGTGTAATTCAAACCCGGTCTACGGTGGGCGTTGGCTTGGGTAGTTTGTCTTCTAACCGCGTGTGACAGATGTTTGTGGGCTCTATCCCATACCTCTTCGCTCCTCTGAAGCCATTCAGTGACAGAAGGACCAGATAAATAGCGAAGGTTGAAATCCCAGTACACACTTAAAGGAGGTTAATCCTGTAAATGGCTTTACCAGAGAGTTCTGAGCGAATTCGGCCCACATGACATATCTACTCCAGTCCTCCTGGTTTCTTTGGCAGTAAGATCTAAGAGATCTTGTAACCTCCTGATTGAGACGTTCTATTTGTCCATTGGACTGGGGGTTATAACCAGATGTTAGACTAATATAAACTCCTAGGCCTTTGAAAAAAAAAGACCAGACTCTCGACATGAACTGTAGTTCATGTCGAGTTCCTCTATCAGGAACTATGTCCTCAGGAAGGCTGTAAAATCTGAAAGCGTTGTTACACAGAATCTCTCTGCAGTGGGGAGTTTAGGTAGAGGAATGAGTCGACAAGCCTTTGAGAACCGATCAACCAGGGCCGGCTCAAGCCTTCAGGGGGCCCTAAGCAGAATTTTATTTGGGGGCCCCTCTGTGCCACCAATATAACTAATTATTGTCAATCCTTTATTATTCGCACTCTATAAATCTAACACACCCAATATAAATTTTATTTTTTTGTAGCTGTGTTGCTTACATCATACCATTTTACCCTTGCTATGATCTTTAATTGTAACAGTAGCAAACCCACAGGAGTAGTCAGGTGTTAATTTGCACTTGAAAAGACAAACTAACTCAACTTTACATTCCACCTCAATATTCCACTTTCCTTAGAATTTGTGTTTCCTTGCTTTTCTGGAGGCAAAGTCGTTTATGATATCATTATAAGATATCTGATGGGCACTTTTATTGTTAATACTAATTAGTGCAAGTCCACTCAGTCTTTCTTGGGCCATGGAAGATCTCAAATAGTTTTTGATCAGTTTGGAAAAGCTCCACTCTGCAGATGCAACAGTCACAGGGCGAGTGCAGGCTATCCGGAGAGCAACCCAAAGATTCGGGTACAACTCACAGATCTCATTTTGAGAGAGGGAAGTGAGAAGCTCAAATGCAGTCATCTTTTCTTGGGGGAGTTCTGGAAGACTCTCCATCTCTGTAGCAAGGGCACCCCTGTCAACATCAGCCTCTTCTCCACAGGTGAGTTTGTCTCCAAGAAGCTTACACTGGTCCATCCGTGTCTGTGAATCAAGC
>JAZGTJ010014822.1:0-13835 GCA_036877575.1 Botia almorhae
CTGATGTGATGATTCTGATGAAAAACGAAGAGCGTGTTTATTAGCTTACTTGTAAACTTTAAACCTCTGTTTATTTTATTTAAGACTGTCATGCATCATCTTGAAGCTACAATTTAACCAACCGATGGTACTGTTTATCCCAGGTATGTGTGTTATTCAATTTGTGACATGTTCTATATGTAAATTGTTAGCCGCTATCATTAGCACATGTGCTGCACGCACGCACGTGCTGAACTACGTGTTGCATCATGCACGAGTTGCGATTTCCCATTCTATCTCTTTCATATTAAAATAAATGTAAAATATTGGTCACTTGAGTTTACAGTATTATTTTATTTTCTGTTATGTATGTTTTATTCAGTTTTATGTCTGCTATATGTTCACGTCCACCCAGAAAAATTGTAATCGGCAGCAGTCTCATGAAGCCTTGCTGCTGACTGTCATGCATCATCTTGAAGCTACAATTTAACCAACCTATGGTCCTGTTTATCCCAGGAGAATAAAAAAAGCTCTGAGTGACCAGCTACCTGACTCTTTGTACATCATTCCACCATCACCAACACAGTCACATATATATTTATTTTTATAAAAAACATAGAAGTAGTGGCGGTGTGTTAATTGATTAGTTAAGGAAATGAAGACGAAATAGTTGAGTTCTTGGACCATTCTTGGACAATAGAACACATGGTAAATGTATAAAATGGTAAACAAAAGCACATCAGGCCCATTTGCATGGATAGGTCCGCATGAAATGGTTAAACAACCCCCCTCTTTTCCTACGATCAAACTGTCTAACCAGCACCTCAATACCTTACACTGTTCAACACTGCAACTCAACTATGCTAAGTCCTATAGCATGGTCTTTGTGGGGGTGTTACAGGTTTTCAAGCCGTAATGCAAAAAAACATTCTGCCCTTGAATTATGTAACTTCAGCCAAGAAGGCTGGCAGTCATCAAGTTGTCAAAGAGTGATTGTACTTGGAGAACAAAGCCATGATTAAGACAGACAACATATTTTTAACCAAAAGTGTCTGTTCATTTTACACTTGAAACCAGTTATTGCATAATTTTAGCTACAACTCCTCAACATATCCACTTTGTGCAAGGACAGTCATACATTTTCTCCTAATTGAGCACTGCTCACGTAAGTTACCAGCCTAAACAAACTAGAAGCCTAGAGCTGAAATTGCCTTTTGAATGGAGCTGCCTACAATAATATTTATACACATACCAGGGCCAAAGACCACAAGCTACTGAGCAAATCTGTGCTGCTTTATAAGACACAAGTACAGTAAAGTTTCAGGAAATGTTAAATTGTTGTTTTTTCAGTTGTAGAAAATTCTTTCCTTGCAAATATAAACTGTTGTATGCTGTAAAAATTGTCCAGTTATTTCATATTTAGCTCATATAAGGTACAAAAACAGTATTGTGATATTGCAATATTTTGTTAATTTAGTAAGGTCAACAGCCTTGTCTATATAGCACTTTTGATACAGCAGCTTTGCCAGAATGATTCAGTTCTTTGTGTGATGCTGGTGTGTCAACGTAAACTCTCTGATAACTGTGGAGGCCAGTTAGGTACAATAAACTTAGTCATGTCAGAGAAACCAGTATGAGATGATCTGGGCTTTGTGACATGGCATAGCTTTATCCTGCTGGAAGCAGACTGTAAATAAGTACAGTGTGATCATCATCAAGGATGGACAAAGTCAACAATACTCAGGTAGGCTGTTTCATTTAAACTTGTGCTTAATAGCACACTGGGAGCCCAAAGGGTGCATGAAAATTCCAGTAAATCAGACCTTCAAACAGCAAAATACATGGCATATTAAGCAGTGGTGGTTCTACATTGAATTGCTCCCCGGGCGAGACTCCCTCCCGGCACCCCCCGACGCCCCCCGACAACTAAACCCCCGAATGACAACTACCACCCCCCTCTCCTCTCCGGTAGCTCAGCTTCTGTGCGGCTCCTTCAGCAGCAGGGGCGGCACAGGTATCATAGATAACAGAAACAGCACAGATGATTTTTTTTCCTCCAAGTTCGTGTGCCGCCCCCCACGTGTCATGAAAAAATGCCGCCCCGGGYGGCTGCTCCGTTCGCCCATGCCTAAAACCGCCACTGATATTAAGGATATATTGAGAGGATTTTCCTTTGCATGTTTCGCATAAAGACGACAGTATTGTCAAAATTATTAAATCACACAAACCGAATAAATGACTAGAAATCTATGTATTATGCATGCCAGGCCAGTAGTGGCGATGTCACTAGACAGACTGAACACGTAACACTCTTTTGACAAATTTGTGTTTTATTAGTTCACACAGAGACAGTGATGGTAGCATTTTCAGAAATGCACTTTAACCCTCTGGGGTCAACAAACGTTTTGTCGACCCCAAAAAGTTGACAAGTTTTGAGGCATGTTTTCATAACGCGGAAATAAACTGCGTGATCATACAGATTCAGCCAATACATCATTCGAATATATAAAGGGTCTATTTTAATTTGTATACACTCATAAAAGACGATAAAACTCTGTTCTTTTATAAAAAGAAGAAAACAGACAGGGGTACGCACTTTGCCTTCTGTAACGGTGGATGGCTGAGCTGACGGTTGTGTTTGTGTGAAAGACGGAACACGGAACTAAATAATAGACGATATTTAATGAAAAAACAATAAACAGGAATATACACAAACAACAACCGGTTAACAAAAGGGACAGCAGTAACGAATGAAGATACAAAAGACAAACCAAGACGCTGAACATATAATCCAATATCAGGGCGAACAAATCCAAAAGGGGCAATCCAAAAGAGTAATCCAATAGACAAGCGTAAATCCAAACCCAGATAAGACACAACAATTAAATCCAAACCTCGACTGACACGACACGACACGACACGACAAACTCCTACACGACACGACACGACAAACTCCTAAACAACAACCCACGACAAGAATGATATCACGAACTTAAATAGACAAACTAATCACACAAACACAGGTGAAACCAATAACATAAACCAGGAAGTGACATAAAAGGACAGTGACATAAACACGCGACAAACCCTAAACATCATAATAAAAGTCCTGAGCTCCTCGCTCATCGCAGGAGCTCGACTATGTAACACCTTCGCTGTCTCTGTCATCTCTTTTCACAGACACATAAATAAAACGAACCTAAAAAAACTTAGTTTTGAACAAAGCGCATATATAAACTATGCTCTCGATGTCTCTTACGAAAATAACCATGGTTTTATTTGACATTTTGTAGATCAAGATCAATTTATCAAAAGTCTTGTGAACAAATGGTCTGTATGTGTTTTATGGCCTTATTTTAGTGACTACAAAATTGTAGTTTTTCACTAACCACGCATACTTTCTCAAAAACACAATCATGTACATACATGCAGCTCAAATATTATTGTAGCCCAGTTTGTGCTGAATACAGTGTTATCAGACTTTACCCATTTATATGTTTATAAGCACCTGAAAAAAGCACACATGTCAGAGCATGTTATAACTTCTACAGGGCTCCAAAACACCCTCAGACCCCAGAGGGTTAAAACCTGTTTTCAGATGTTTGCATTTTCAGGCTCCGAAAACACTGTTGTCATGTAAATGAATGGCCAAAGTGCATAAAACATCTATTAAAAATTTAAATGTTGTGTAAATGACCCTTTAAAGTCACTTATAAAATGGTTAATTCCAGTACTTGATTCTGATTGGTCAAGTACTTTGTTTTATTCACGATAAAGCACAACTATGGCCGCTTTATCCAATGATTCTGTGTATAACTGCGCAGCACCCTTAGCAAACACCCTTAGCAACTTAAACATTCTGTTGCTGTTCACAGTCAGAGACTATTTTTACAGCAGAAGGGGGGCTTTTAGTGATTTTACTTTATAAAGTTGCATTTACTTTTTTTATAAAAGCAATCAGGTAGCCAAAACTAGTGCTGTATCAGGAATAAGCCACAGCTTAAGGGTAACTCCACTTTGCGTGCCTAACAACACCCTTCAGCTGTGACAATCACGGTACAGCATGGCCCCTCATACTTTTTTGCTTGCTTAAATCACCTTTTTCCCGTTCTAATGCTTGGTTTGAAATTCAGCAGATCCTCTTTATTCTTGTTGGACACATACCTACATGCATTTAGGTGCTGCCACGTAATTGGCTGATCAAATATTTGCACCAAAACAATTGAAAAGGTGCACCTAATAAAGTTGCTGGTAGGTGTATAGCTGCATTCTGATTGTCCTGTTGTGGACTTATTTCCTCAACTTCAGTGAAATTCCTATCTAATTGGGAGCATATACAGCATATACAGGAAACAATTAGGATACAACTGCAATATTATCAGTTTCTATGGTTTTACTATTTATAGGTATTTTTTAAATAAAATGAACATGTTTGTTTTATTTTATAAACTACTGACAACATTTCTTTTTAATTCCAAATAAACAAATTTTAATTTAGATCATTTATTAACAGAAAATTAGCTCAGGTCAAAACAACAAAAATATGCAGTGTTTTCAGACCTCAAATAATGCAAAGAAAACAAGTTCATACTCATTTTTAAACAACACAATACAAATTTTTTAACTTTGGTGGAATAACCCTGATTTTGGCATGCTCTCCACTAGTCTTTCACATTGCTGTTGGGTGACTTTATGCCACTCGTGCAAAAATTCAAACAGCACAGCTTTGTTTGTTGGCTTGTGACCATCCATCTTCCTGATTTCCTGATAACATTCCAGAGGTTTTCAATGAGGTTCAGGTCTGGAGATTGGGCTGGTCATTACAGGATCTTGATTGGGTCCTGGTTATCCTCCATCCAAACCTTGATTGACCTGGCTGTGTGGCATGGAGCATTGTTGCTTGTTCCAGCTCATTAAATAGGTACAATAGAAACAATAAACACAGCAAAGGGACCCTGTGAAATATATTGCAGTTTATGTTTGTAGATCCCCACTGATTTTTATATTTAAGGCTTTAGCAGGTGTTAGTAGTGAAGAAGGAACTAAATCTTGAGAAAAAACAGGTTCAACCGATGTCTGTGCCAGTTCTGTTGGTGTCGACTGTAGTTAACTGCTTTCATTACAGATATATATTAAATTGACCAAGATTATAACCAAGATTATAGGGGCACAGAAGCTCATAAACTAGTATATAGAATATCTTCTTAAACAATGCTGAATGCTGTAAAAGTAACGGTTTTTCATAAATAGATTGAACTCCACATACACCAGTACAAATGCAGATATACAATTTACTAGTTATTGCAATGCCTGCATAATACTCACAGTGTTTACTCTGAACACACTCTCTCCGACATCATTTGTCATTTTCCAACAAATTTAGACCAGCTTTGCCAAAAACAAGTTTTTGTGTTTGAATGTTGTTGCACACAGCTTCTGTTTCCTGTAACCGCTGAGGTAAATGAGCCTTTATTTAACTTCTGAAAAGGTCTGTGTGTATGTTCACATATTTGCAGTCTGGCAAATATATCTGTCCTTTTCATATTACTTTGCTTAAATGTTCTCTGTTATTTTTTCAAAACCATTTCTGGCCTTAATAATTAGCATCACTCTCTCCTTAAAAAAAGCCTTAAAAAAGCCTTTAAAAAGTTGGGCTGTTTTTAGCATTAAATTAGAAGGTGTGACCTGAGATTTTCACACTGAAAGATGTCTTTGCTGTTATTTATTCACAAATATAAATAAAGCTAAAACTGAAAAAACCCTGCACAACACTGTTGTGATTATAAAATTAAAATAAATGGATTTATTTTTGTATATTTTTTGTATATTATTTATTTTTTGTATAATAAATGGATATTTGTTAAATTAATTTACAGCTAGTGTTAAAGTTAGGCTAAGAGATAGAATGTCTTTATAGAGGACCACAATATTTAGTGGTCCTCTATAAAGAATATTTACAAGAATGTATTATATTTTGGCTTATGTCACATCTGAACTTGTTGGAGCAATTTTCACACAGCAAAAGTGATGAGTACTTTCAGAAATCCCACGAGTGGAGTGGGGATGGGTGGGATAAGAAAACATGACAGTACAGGTCAATGTTTTTCTGTATGTGCTCAAAAGAAAACAACACGGTGGCTGGTGGAAATTTATATTCTACATCCACAGAACTAGAGGAGTTTGGCTGCAGGCAAAGTGTTAAAACAAGGCACATACTGTGAGCGTCTAGTCCACACTGGGAATTGGATTTCAGGTGAGTGTGAGTGTCCGGTTTTAATGGTTTCACAGAGTCAGGCTTTTAGGACCTAGAGGGGATGAGAGAATCTGAGGAGGGGGAGGCAAATGCAAGGCATGCTCAATCTGTGTTGCTTTCATTTTAGTTAGTATATTTTTCATTAAGCTGTAATTTTTGGGAACAACTCTTACAGAAGACCAATGAGCAGATTATTGTAATTCCCCAGCACAATTAAAGTTACTATACAAGTGTACAGAGAAATCAGAGCAGTCCTTACAGTGCAGACACATAACTAAGTGCAAGCAAAGCAAAACAAAAAATAAAAATAAATAGTTAACATCTCGTTGGATTACCTAAGTGGAATTACCTTACACAGTACACACAAAATCAATATGGTCAATGGGATAGTGCAAGCTAATGTCATATTGAGTGTTGCACACTTATTGCACAGTTGTGGCATATTTTGCATTCTAATGGCACAAGCTGTGAGAAGTCAATATTGCACAAATCTTCCACAGCAATTATTGCACTACAAGCAGTGAAGTAGTGCACCCAATTGAGGAGTAATAAATGCAATGAATGTAAGCAGAAACTGAGTAAAATGGATTGAAAACATATACTGACGATGTAAATCTTTGTAGGTTGAGATGTGGAATATAGAATGGCATTTCTTGAGTTGTGTGTGTATATGTGCCTGTCAGTGTACAGCTCCCTTATGGCACTGGGGTAGAAGCTATGTGGTGTACCACATAGAGATGCATTAAGTTACCCCCTCTCAATGGAATAGCAATAGAAGGATTAGCATTATAAAATTAGCAGAATAGAATTAGCAGCTGGTGTTTTTTTCTGAGACTCAAGAAACACTGCTGTCCTGTTTTGACTGCTGCTGAGGGGTTTGTGCTCCAGGAGAGATCCTCAGCAATGTTTGTCACCTTTGTCTCCTGTTACAACAAAGGAGCAATTTTATTTTGTTTTGTTCTCTGAGGGTATTTATAGTGTTTTTTTGCCCGAAACAGCATTCAAAATTAAGTAATTTATGTGAAAGTAATTTATGTCATATATAGTCCTGTGATTAAAAAAGTCAGAGTGTTCCCCTTTAAGAATCATTGGTTGTAATCCTCAACGTGTAAGGCTGGCTAACATCTTAGCCAATGAACAGCACAGCCAGGCATCTTACTGCTATCACAACCGTATTGTCAGTGTAACAAGTCCTTCAGATCCACTCACTCCAAAGTCTGTTGCTGTCATGATGTCATAGTGCAGGGTTTTAAAGTGTGGGGCACACCTCCCCTGGCACACTCTGGCATATGGGTTAAAATGGTCTCTGTGCAACAGGAAAACAACTAAAGCCCACGTCTGTTCACACAGCAGCAGAATGCAGTTGTCAGTCCAGTATTTTAGTCCTTAATATAGGGTGTTAGGTTGAAATGCCGCCACTGGACTCACAAAAGCTTATTCAGTTATGCACAGGCAATCTTTGATTAGACACCAAACAGATGAGCTATAGTGTGGTATCATGCCTGATTAGACAGATTAAGAGCTGGAGTTCAGTCTCCCCTGTGCTGATTGACTGCATCATTCAGAGAAACTTGGCCAGTGAAATGGCCTTTTTATCTTTCTGTAACTCGCACTACAAAGAGTAAGAAAGTGATGTGGATAAAAAAAATTAATATAAAAATATAAATATAAAAAAAGTTATATAAAGTACATTGATAGCAATGTAACAATTGCTTACAACCCACCTAGTGACATTACATATCCGGCCATTTTGCATTTGTTTTTTTTTTTTGGAAAATGGTTTTTGTAATTGTTGAAACCCACTAGAATATAATTCTAGGATGTAGTGGGTTATTCATTTTTTATTTGTTTGAGTCTCTCATTCAGACCTGAAATGTGGATGAAGTCCAACACTTCATATGTATATACAGTCACAAAATATGTGCGCTGGTCTCTTTAGGAATACCGCTGTTGGTATCAAGGTTGATTGGTGTGTACAGGTGAAAAAACTTTGGTTTGTTAGGTGTTAATGGAACATCTCGGGAAAATGGAACATTGAGAGTGGCTAAGAGAGAGGACAGAGGTGTGCATAGGATGAGAGGGCTAATCGGAATAATTGACCTGGAGAATTGCGGTAGTTATACGATATTAATTGATAAATCATCACATTAATAACTGCAAGTGTTTTTTCGTGTGTGTGTATACACAGGATGCCGTTAATTCTGTTGTTCGCTTCTCCGTGTTGAGTTCTCCCCGTATGTTTTCCGCTGTCGCAGTTACACCATTCACTCGCTAATAGCAAGGAAACGGATTGGAAATTAAGTTATCTTAAAAATAAGAACACAAGGACTGGATTATGTGTGAATTAGCAATGTGATTGGACTGATAAATACCAGTTAGCATTTTTACTCATCGTGAGGTACTGGATTCTTTGGCTGTGTGGGAGAGTGACCCACATCGGTTGCCAGAGACAACGCAGAGTGAGGATTGGACAAGGCCTACCACGTAGTTTAGCGACCATTACACAAATCCCAAAGGGAATTAAGGTATGCTTGTTTGTGTTTTATTTTGCTTTCAGGAGAGTGAAGATGCCAGTTTTCTGTTTCCACGCCCACTACGAATCCAAGCCACAATTTAGGCCTGCTACGGGGTGGGTGGTGTGTGAGCGTTTACTGTGTGTGTGAACCCCACAGTATTTCAATTTAAGTCTAAAGAGTTTTTTCAGCACGCTCAGTCTTTTGAGTACCAGTTTGACCCTCAAAGGGAGTTATTTGGTACATTTACATTCAAGATTGTTGAGATTGTTGATCTTTCTGTAATTCTGCCATTGGTGATATTTTACTTTGGGTGTTAATTCATGACATATTTAAGGTCTTTGTGATTTTGTTAATGCCTCATTATTTGCATTTGGCTTTTTTGAGCTATCTCTATTCTTTATTATCTCTCTTCTTTCTATATTCTATTTTGTAACCTACTAAAACGATTGTTTATTTCATAAGAGTTTATTCCTTACTTGAGTTTGTGGGGTTATATACTGTATTTTTATTCCAATTTATTTTCTGAAAGAAATATAATTCATTCTGTGACATCAGAGGGGCCTAACTACAACATCTCGTAGGTATTAGTTATTGAACCTTGTGTTACACCTAATTTCTGTATAATAAAAAGAAGTAGGGGCGCTACACAAAGTGGGGGCTCGTCCGGGATCTCCCTCTGGTACATTACTGATGAGTTCCTGAAAAAAGAAGACAGATCAGATCAGTTAAGGCCAAGCATATCTTGCAATCTCATTGTAAGTGACGAGATGGCAGTGACTTTTCATTAAAAAGTGGTTTAACAGTTATGTAGAAGCCATTTGTTTACTTAGTTTAAAGGTTTAAATTGTTAATAATGTTTTCTTTCATTTTGGAGATGTGCACCCTCTGCAGGTCAATGGAAGCTTAACCCTCTGAGGTCGGCGGATGCGCCGACGCCTCCACCTGGCTTATTTTTTTAGCTGTAAAAATGATTTAAATACTCCTTAAGTTTGTGGTCATACAAATGAAAGGAAAACATTATTCAAAACTGTAAAGGGTCTACTTTTATTTTGGTACTCTTTTAATGAAAACAAAATGAAGAAAAATAAAGAAAACAAACAGGATGCACTTTCTGCCGACTCTTTCTAAGCAAACTTTTTTTGAAGTGTGTGACAAAATTAGCTGTAGCTCAGTGAATACTTAATTTACAGGTTCAAAAAATATGTCTAAATAAAGCTTAAAATGTTTGCTATTAAATGTACTAATCCACATCGAAAACAATTATTCACTGATTATGTTATATGCATGAAAGTAAAGAGAGTGCCAGTATCTTGCTGTCAGCTCATTAGCGCTAATGTGACCACGCCCCCTCGCTATTCATAAATTAATTGTTTCAGCGAGAGAATGGTACACGCCCCTGAAAAACGGCATCAAAAGCATCACTTTTATTGATCATTTTGCTGACTTTCCTACGAGTTAGAAGGATGGCACGCTAAACATGTCAGGAAGCTCTTCAGATGGTACTGGACAGCGAGGAAGAGTTTACTTTTACTTCAGAGAAAGATTGTGACTCCGATGAGGATGAGTTGCATGAGTTTTGAACAGCGACTGGATCCCACAGAGGATTTCATTTCAAGCGAGTAAGTTGTATTTTTTCAGTCCTAAAATATAATATCTGTGAATTCAACATTTCATTACATTTAATGACATCGCAATATTTTGTATTAGTAGTAAATTAATTGTAACTGAATTATATAGCGCATAAATGTAACAGACTTGAACAGACGTGAAATTATCTGCTTCTATGTAAACTTTTTTCTGAAGCGCGTGAAAAAAGTGGTGTAACTCAGCGAAATCTAACTTCACAGATATGGAATATGTCTATGTAAAGCTTAAAACATCTGCTATTGAATGAGGTACCACATCGCAAATAAATATTCACTGATTATGTGATACGCACAAAGATAAAAAAGTATTCTGCAGGCACTCATTAGCACTAATGTGCACACACACCCCACGCTATTTATAAGGTATTCGCGTTAGTGAGAGGTGGGAATGGTATGATGAAACTGTTCATAAAATAGAGACTCAATAAAGACAAAGCATAAAAGAATCTGCCACATGCTGTAAATATAAATTCAACTATTACTATTGTTGCTAAATATAAAATCAGGTGTAATAGTTTACACACATGTGCTAATTTTCTAGTACATTATGTTTTATCCATCAGGTGGATTCGGGAAGGCCCACTTGTGTTTGTGAAATGGATACACGAGAAGTCTCTGTCTGTTCAACAATCCATGCTGCTTTCACTGGAGACACTGTGTGCAGAAGGATGAAAACAAAGCATTCATGGAAAACAACAGCTATTCCTTGTCCTGCACCTGTGACTGCCCTGGAGCTGAGCTAGCCTTAAGTCCCAGCCATCTTGCCATTGCCGGGCGCCGGATCTGCGTTGTTTGCAAGGCAGTATGTGGAAAAAAACAACAAACACCATGGAATTGCCAGGCATGTACACTTGTGTCTTCAGTTAAACAGGAACTGTTTCCAGGAGTGGCACAAAGACGTGTAATATTCTATACTCTATCTACTACCCATACATACATATGTTTACATGTACACTATTATCCGTTCATATATATAAAAAGCAGAGAGAAAATTAAAACGTGACTTTTCCTGTGACTTCTCTCATTCTTACTTCTATGGGCCATTAGAAGGCTGATGGTCCCTTAGGGGAGGGCCTTTGTTTCCTCAGGTGTAAATCACATCAATATTCATGACCATTGACACTCCCTCGCATACAGTCTTTCTAACACCAAAACTGTCTTACAAAATGTAAATCAATCTATTGTTTTATGTGATATACTGTAAAACATTATTTTTACACCATGGTATAGCAAAAACTCTAGTCTATTACATTCAGTACTCAAAGGTCTTGTAAACAAATTTTGTGTGTGTTTTTTCTGGCCTTATTTTAGTAACTTAAAAAAGTATCCTTTTCACTTTTTATGAATAAACACCATTTTCTCAAAAACACATGCATGCATATGGTTGAGATATTATTGTAGCACAGTTTGTGCTCTATACAGTGTAACCATACTTAAGCAATTAATAATGTTTTCAATGGCTTAAAAAAGCCCAAATATAAGAGCATGTCTAAACTTTTCCAGGGCCCAAAACCCCCTAAGACTCCAGAGGGTTAAAAGCCTGGGTGTGGTCAACTGGAGCATGGCCTGCTGGGAGCACATGGTCTTTAGACCTTACCCTCTGTTTGTTTGGTGGCCAAAGTTGTTTGCGTTAATTTAATATCAATTTTATGTTCCTTTTTTGTTTTGTAATTAAGTCTACAATAAATAGCAACAACAGCAACTTAGGTGTTCCATGTATTTTTATGAAAGAAGTGTCTAAACCCCTCTGCAGACCCAAGTTGTGACTAATGTGGCATTTTGTTTAAGGATAGTCACAACAAGTTATAATGATGATCTTCATGGTAGACACAGCAGAGGAGGACAGCCTCCCAGCTGGGACGTTCATAACGCCTGTGGTAATTCCGTCTTCGGCTGTAGATGGGAATAACATCCAAGTCCTTGTTCATAATGAAACATTTAAGGATATTTCTATTTCTGCAGGAACAGTAGTTGCCCATGTGTATCCCACAGATATGCTTGCAGTGCCTTCTGGAGGTTCCAACAGCTCCAAAGCAATACCCCCCAACGTTGTTTGATTTCAGCGGATCCTCTATTCCTAAGTCCTGGGAGTTAGGACCACGCCAGAAATTGTCGAGCAGAGGTGAAGTCTTTTTTACTGGTGAGTGGGAAGTGGGAAGTGGGATTAGTTTATAGAGTTCAACACCACTTCAGACTAACAGACACAAAACAATTCCAAGAACGCTCCAGACGCCCCTGCGGACATTGAGGATGTACATGCCATATCAAAGAACTGTTGGTGTCTGAAATCATTATTGGGTCAAGGAGTCGCATATGGAGTCGCAAGGAGTACGCATCTCCCATAGTCATTGCACGTAAAAAAAGTGAGTCAATCAGGATGTGCATCGACTACAGAACTCTAAATGCTCGCACCATCCCAGATCAGTACACAACTCCCAGGATCAATAACACCCTGGATTGTTTGGCTGGAAGTCGGTGGTTTTCCGTACTGGACCTCCGCAGTGGATATTATCAAATAGCCATGGCGGAGGAAGATAAAGAGAAGACAGCGTTTATCTGCCCCCTAGTGTTCTTCCAGTTTGAACGGATGGGACAAGGGATTACCGGAGCTCCAGCCACATTCCAGTGGCTAATGGAGAAAGCTGTTGGTGACATGCACCTTCTCCAAGTAATAGTCTATCTCAATGACATCATCGTGTTCGGATGCACACTTAAAGAACATGAAAAGAGACTATTAAAAGTTCTGGACCGTTTGCAGGAGTGTGGACTGAAGTCTCAATTGACAAGTGCCAGTTTTGTCAGTCTCAAGTCCATTATTTGGGGCACATTGTGTCCGCTGCTGGAGTATTACCGGACCCAGCCAAGATTAAGACCGTGACACTCTGGAAGAGGCCCACCGACCTGAAGTCATTAAGGTTGTTTCTCGGGTTTTAAGAGAATGCTGAGAATTAAGAGAATGTTGCGCTCTGATTTTCAACAAGACCTGGCTTTCAGACAAAGCACCGGTGTCCTCCGTTTAGCTACAGACTCACTACATACACCGAGGAGACCGGATTGCAGCCGGATTGTGTGTGCTTATCAACAACGTGTGGTGTGGAGACATACAGACTGTTTATAAGCACTGTTCACCAGATGTGGAGCTTCTACTGTTAAAATGCCATCCCTATTATCTACCAGGGGGATTTACTGCTGTGTTTTTAGCCGCTGTTTACATCCCCCCGTGAGCTAACTACACAGCCGCGCTCGGCAAGCTCCATGATTACATAAGCGTGTTAGAGACGGCTCATCCTGACGCTGTTATTATCGCTGCTGATGACTTTAATTAGTGTAACCTACGGACTGTACTTCCCAAATACTACCAACATGTGAACATTCCAACTCGCCAAAACAACACACTGGATCCTGTTTACAGCAACATACGCAGTGCATACAAGGCTGCAC
>JAZGTJ010014823.1:0-13835 GCA_036877575.1 Botia almorhae
ACGCGCGTATATGGTAAGCAGTAGTAAAGCAGGGGTGGTATAGTTACTTTGCAACATGGCGCACTCAAACTTGGTACTGTTACATGATTGGCTGTTAGCGTGTCACTCCCTACGTTGCTAGGTTACCAGAGAACGAGTGCCTTTGTTAATGCAACCAAACTTGCTTCGCAACCTCTGTTTTCTTCCGATGAAGAAAAAAAATATCGAACGTTTTATCGAACACATTTTTATTGATATCGAGCACGTGTCTATCGCGATACATATCGTTATCGTTTTATCGCCCAGCCCTACTTGAACCTAACAGGCTTATGTAGCGTAGTGAATGCTTCAAAAACTTTACTAACCCTAATTGGGAATCTCATTCACTCACCGTAATGTCATTTGAACTTGTGTGGCTTGCTTTCTTCTATGGCACGCAAAAGGAGCATGGCTCCCAAAATGACAAGTATCACCATAAAGTTACTGTAGAAGAAGTCCATAAAACTTGTGTAGCTATGTTTTGAAACCTCTGAAGTCTTACTCTACCTTTATGTGACGAACAGACTAAAATTCACACTAGCATTTAGTTTAAAACACATCACAATTGTCACATTACAATTCATCAAAAAACCATAACACGTTATTGATATTAAACCTTGTGCCACATGTCAGTCACTATTTTTAAATGTTTCCAAGCATGATTCAGATTTAGACCCAGACCCATTTTATAAACTTCAATTTCAGTCTGAAAAGAGCAGTATGCACATTCTGTCTTAAGTAATAAATAACTTTGTATTCCATGAAAGGAAGTAAGTCTTGGCTTTGGAACAACATTAGAGTAGGCTACATGTTTTTTTATTTTTAGATGATCTTTAAATTAGCACAGAATTCCTTTCTTGAGACTTAGACACAGTGAGCATAAATGCATTTCCCAAATTGTTACCAATATAATTCTCCATCTTTGAGCAAATGGAAACTAAATACTTGTTGCTTGAGCTTTTGGGGTCAAACAGAACTTGTGTGCTCTTCCATTGTGTGATTCTGACATAGAAGGATTGAGTGCTTTGACCCAAATACACTAGGAATTGCTAATGAACCCAACGCTGCAATTTAATTTGGGTCAATTAATTTGGTGCCAGAATGGCATGATGATTACTTACAGTATAAGGGGTTAAAGAACAAATCCATAAGGGAAAATTTCACCACTGACTCACCAAAGACTTTCACTCCATGTGACCTGTTGTTGTCAAAAGTTCTCATCCACAGCCACCATCAGGCTCATTGGGTGAGTACCTTGTAGTAACTTGTTCAGCTCCTCTCAACCAATCAAGTGCCTCCCAAAGGAATGATGACATAATCCTTTCAGCGCAGTCTCTGGCAGCCTAACAACAGGCAGTAAATTGTTGTGCTGGAGGCGTCTGATTGGTTGGTCTGAGCTGGAGTCATGCCAGTTATTGATGGGCAGTAAAAACAATAACAGCTTCAGAGAGTTAATGTGGTCCACTACATATAATTTAAGGTGGAGTTTATTAAAGTGGATGTGACCTGTAGAAAACATATGATGATACCTGTAGAAACAAAGTGTGTAGGGAAATAAAGTGTGTAATAGGATACAACTGATACTTTGATATAGCATTTGTAATGCCAACTCATGCTGGGACTTAACCAAATAAATGAAAATTCTCTACAAAAAAAGTCCAGATATCAATGTGGAAATGAATATAAAACTGATGATTTTGAATGTGTCCATACTCCAAAATTTGGTAAGCTGTCCACTGTCCAAGCAAATAACAAAACCAAAGAGGAACCTTTAAAGTAACTAATCTGGAACATTCTGCATGAGCATGCATGCCACAAGTATTTCTCATGAAGCTCAGAAGAGACATTGCTCGCATTAGACATTGACATTAGACATCAGCATTTTGCAAAGATAATGATGATCACTAACAAGCATAAAAAAGCACAGTTTGCATAAACTGGGTAATTTTTTATTTCATATTTTCTTTTAATAAATATAATATAGTAATAAGTACTTTTTTGTAAAATACATGTCATGTTGCCTCAAATTTTGTCCAGAATTAGGTATAAGGCAGAATACTTTTAATGTCTGTTGTTTGAAACAGCTTTCATGTGTCTGTGTTTGCAGCTTACTGGGTTTTTGAATAAATTATTTGATTATTGAATTTAACGATCCCTTATGCTCTTTTCATGACACATAAGAAAAATTCATCCCCATGTTTTTTTTGTCTGGTGTAGTAATGGTGGTCTTAAAGTCTTTAGATAATGACACCTAAAGAGAAATAAAACAAAACTATTTATTTGGATCATTGTAAGATGATTAGCACTGTTGCTTACATTTCAAGAGCCATAAACAGAAATCGCCAAACCTAATAATTACACATACCCTAAATAGATCCTTCTGTTTTAAAGAATAATTTTCTATTTGTTAAAATAGGCTAAATATTCTACACTTCACTAGTTTTTTTTCCTAGTGTCTACTTACATAGGATTCCTTGTACCAAAAATATATATTTTTTTTGCTATTTTGATCATGGATTCTCTGACCCTTGCAATTGAACCAGATGTTTTCGCCACTGCGGCTTTGAAATTATATGTAAATTACATAAATTATGATTGAGCAACCTTCACATGGTTTGTTAGTTTGGGACAAGCTGCTGAAAACCGAAGAAGTAATATGTGCTTGTGATGTCAGTACTGTTTAAGGCTTGTTTCTCAACAAGTAATGATCTGATAATGTATCACAGACATGCAGTACTTGTAACCTCTAGAAGGTTATTAAAGATGTAATTAAATAAGTGCCATGGGAAACATTGGTGAATCTGTCAGTGATTTATAGGCCTCAGCTGTGCCAAATTCTAGCAGACTCATTTTGAAAATGGATGTGATATAGTTTAAACTGAGTTGTAAAGTCGCAGTCTGAATTCAAGGTGATGAGTGTAATAATGGTTATTTTAATAATTCATCTTTTGATTATGCTTTTAAATTATCAATAAATCTGGTATGGTCTACATATTGCGCAGTGTTCTCCTTATAATTTATGCTATACATTTTGTTGCACAAAACGTAAAAATTTGTCTCAGCTAATAGCTTTGTGAGCAGCGCTCTGACATGTAGCGCAGCTGTTTTTTCAAGTGTTCGATTCTCATCTCGGTCCTTTGCGGATCCCATTCCCATTGCTTTACCTGGCACTTTCCTGTCCATTCTCTCTTTATGTATACTGTGTTATCTATTCAAAATAGAGGTTTGAAAAGGAAAAAAAAACATGTAAAAAAAATTACATTTCAACGATATGGGTTACAAAATTTGTTAAATTCTTTACAATTCCAAACCCTAGTGTCTCTCCTCCTCTGATGTCAGCATTAATAAACAGGAACTTGCACACCAAACGGTTTATTTATATTTATGCAGATGTTCTGGAAAGAGGAGGAATCGCATACAGTAGTCTTTCATCCTTGTCCCCGCTGCATCCCACTTCTGGCTGGCCCTCTTCAAACTGGCTTCCTTTTTAAATGTTAATTCTTTTTTTTAGCTTCTCTGAGTTCCTGTGGCTCATGCTCCCTCAGCACCCCATCCAAGAAACCAGTCATTCCAACAACCCCACCCCCCTTCCGGCCCACCCTCTCTCTTGCCCTGTCTCTTTCCTCCATCTCTTTCATACTTCGCCTCTAAACAGCTAGTCCTTGTGCTGAAGCCAAGTACAATGACTCCATACCTAGTAGTTTCAGACAGGGCTTCATAGATGTTCCTGAAACATGATTAGGATGCTGACGTCTAGAAGTAAATTGCCAAGCATTTGTAATTTGAGAGGCTGTAGCTGTCAGCATGGAATATTCTGTTGTGGTTTGTTCATATGATGAAATCGAATGTTTCTTATTCACTTCTTCAGAGTCAGCTCTCCAGACAGTGGCCTGCACTCAACCTCAGCCCCTGGAAGTACAGACCCCACTGCTGAGGAGCCTGGCCAAAAGTTTTGGGATGAATTGGGCCAAATTGGCCTTCCCGATGGCATTAACATTGAGTCTTTATTCGACCCCACTGGTAAGTCACAACTACTCTGCTGTCCGATTGACTGTGTTTGTTGACTTTCACTTATTTCTGACAATGTTTTTCTACTGCGACTGCAGGGCAGTGCTGTGCTCACCTGCGTTGTGCAGCCTGGTCAGAAGGCGTATGCCGCGGGGAGGGACAGTCGCTGCTGAATGTGGACAAAGCAATTGACTCAGGGAGCACAGAGGTGAGTGCCTCATAGAAGTGGCTTTGGAAGTATTGTAATTCTTGTTCTCGGATTTGTTTGTGTCTAAACTTTGAAATGATTGTTACATCAACTTCCACCCATAAAGGCCCAAAATGGCCTTTTTCTCTATATTATTATGAAAAAATTGTTCCAAGCCGAAATATAAGTTTTGCCCAATCCTGTAAACTTGGCTACAACACTAGCACAATTACAGTGGGAAAGGGCTATTGGTGGGTTACTCTGTTATTTGTAACTACAAATTTAAGCTATAACATCCCCAAGAGTATTTTTCTATAAAGGAATGACAAATGCGCTCGTTGTTAAGTATTCAGAGTGAATGGGGTTATTATTGGCAGTGGAAGAGACTGGAGAGGTTGTGTCAGTCCCCAGATCTTTAAAATATTTTCTAATTAGGAGCTGAGCTGTTCAGAACTGCCACAGTCATCTCTCATTTGCAACTCCACTAATTAACACAATGCAATGTGACAGACGCAGGGAAAGCACATTAGGAGTAATTAAATTCTACATCAGCCCATTTACTTTACCTGGGAAATGGATCTCGAGGAAACACAGACAGCATTTATCCAAATGTGCTGGTATGCTGTGTTGACTACAGTCACTATCTTTCAAAAAAGCACACTTGGCTTGGCTTTGTTGCCATAGCATTTATTGCGTCATTGGAGACAACTGTAAATAAAATAAGATCATTGGCTTTACGTTACACCGCGTTTTTCTCCATTCTCTGTGAATGTGGTTTACCGAATTGGATTCAGACAGTCAGGGTAAAGGATATCTTCAGACACATTCTCATCACCTATTGACCTCAGGAAGGTTCTGATTAGGTGTTTAGAATCAGGTTGTGGAGTTTGATGATGAGTGTTGTGGGCAGTGCTGGGCTGTAGTGATAGGGCAATGTCAAGTGTTGACATGCTGTGGGAATACAGTGCAGTGAGTCAGACAAACTTGATTTCACTTCATCATAAACAATCTCAATTTAAGTGTAGGGAAGAAAGACTCACTTTTCAAATTAAAGAGCAAATTGCTGTATTCTTTTATTCTTAAAATGTGCATGTGTGTTAGCTCCACCCACCTGACGTTGACTTTAGCCATTAGACTTTCTAATGCCATTGCTGTAAAATTTTATTGGTGATTGGACATATGGTTTTACAACATCATCTTGATTATGGAGAGAGAGAGAGAGAGAGAGAGAGCAGAGACTGTGCTAGTTTGGAGACAGAGAGTGCCTGGAGGAGGGAGGGGTTGTCTGTGCTTGTTTTCATAACATCTGTCATATATCTGAAATAATCAAATATAGCTTTGCTGGGACAAAATTTCATTTTGCCAGCTGCAGAAAAAAAACTTAATGCAGGAAAAAGCCTTTTTGCAGATATTGCAAGCAGCTGTTAAATGTGTTGGCATAGCTGTTGTGAAAACCTCCAGATAGACAATTCATTGGCTCACTTCATGCTGTTAACTGCTTTGTGCACAATTAGCTTGTTTGGAGGCAGTCTGCCTGTGGGTTGAGCGTGTTGCTATCACATGATATCATATTGCGCACAGCTTAGAATTACCGCAAAAGCAGTTTAAGAGTTAAAGTTTCCATAGGTTTCAATTGCCCTCACGCTAGTTTTGTGTCAGACCGGGCCCACTGTCACCGATAATTTATCTAGAATTTTGTTCAATATTGGAGCCGATATAAATATTGTGTTAAAGCATCCCTATTAGAGAGATAAGGACAAACTGAATTTAAAACAAAGAAACTTGTACATGGTGTAAAACAGAGTTTGATACCGCTTGATACAGAGAAAAACCATCTCCATTACAACTGATCACATTAAAGTCAATGTGAAACTTTACTCACCAGTCCATTTCACTTTATAACGTCACATCTTTTTTGTTAAACAGGGTATACAAAAAAATGTAAAGAGGGATTTTATATGTTGGGAATTGACTGGATTGTAAAAAGTGGGTGGTTCATACAAGAATAGTGTCAGATCAGGTCGGGGTTGAGGATATGGTGACAGCCAAAAAAAGTCAGTGAAGTGAAGAGGTTAATAACTTTTTAAGACAATTTGAGTGTGTGTGTGTCTGTTTGTGTGATTGACATGATCGATTGAATTGTTCACGGCAAGGGCAGTAGTGAATTTTAGATATTGACTTTATAACAAAACAGGCCAAAAAGTACAGGCCAAGAAGTGAACAGCAAATGTGTGTTCTTCGGCCTTGACTAAATTTAACATTGCTTTTGTCAAATTTAGACTAAAGATCTAGTTTCTCGGCATGAGCTTGCAGACTAAAGATCAGACTCATAATTTATATATTGTCTATAAAGAGCATCACATACGGCAAATTAAATCGCTGCATAGCTACCTCTCTCACGCTGAGTGAGAAACACAAACCAGCCGAAACCGCAGTACAACTCTCTCATCCAGCAATGCGCCTTTCATCACAGGCCTTACCCCATTTGGAATTTTGCCATTACGTCTCTTTGCACATAGGATTACAAAGAGGAAATGCTGTTCTGCTTTATAATGGTGTCCTTGGAATCTTGGCAGCAATAGTGTATCAGCTGTAGCTTTTTCACCCCATGAAGAAGATGTCTGAGTAGACAGGTTCATTCTGCGTGATGCTTTATTGGAAGAGAGAGTGATGATGAGATACTGAGAGTGGACAGTGTTGGATTAAAGCTCTCTATGGCTGGCCTTCAGAGGCATTCAGAAAAAAACACTGTGACACTGTGAGTAGAGACTGCTGTCAGCCCCAGAGGACTCATCGCCTGGGTGATAATTGCTTAAAGCTCAGTGTTAAAAAGTATTTGCAGATTTTTGCTTTT
Source organism: Botia almorhae (assembly GCA_036877575.1). Lineage (NCBI taxonomy): Eukaryota > Metazoa > Chordata > Actinopteri > Cypriniformes > Botiidae > Botia > Botia almorhae. Next base: position 7,068 of record JAZGTJ010014823.1, read on the forward strand.
GGGCCTTAAGACAAAGGTTTTTCCAAACATGAGAGGCTTCTGACTAGAGACATTTTTAGTTTAGGGTCCTTTTTAAGCCCTGGTCTCCTCTGTTATTCAAAGTGTGAGTGCTTTCCATACTGGAGATTTAAATGTCTGGCAAATCGTTGTTCGTGGCCTTATTTTGAATGGCATTTGCCTTGATCCTGAATACTGAAAAAATCTGGCTGAAAGGGGAAAAACAATTTACCGAGCAAAAATGTTGCTAAAATGTTTAATAAATGCCTAAAAAGTTTCCATTAGTCTCTCAAAGTAACACAAAACCATCTCCAGGTCATTCACATGCTTTAAAGGAATAGTTAACACGAATAATGTTGTTTAACCATTTTATACCAGTGTACCAGACTTTCACACTAAATTTTTAGAGATCTGTTGGGATACATTGTTTTATTACATTTTTATTGTAATTTGTAAACACGTGATGAGTATGCATGTTTGCAGAAGATTTCATTGATTGGTTTGTTTCTGTAGTGCTGTGCATACTGTAAGCACCTTGGAGCCTCATTGAAGTGTTGTGAGGAAAGCTGTGGGCACTCGTATCATTACCCCTGTGCAGCCGCTGCCAGATCATTCCAGGACATGAAGAGATACACACTCCTTTGCCCAGACCACATCCAACAAGCTCTCATACGATGTGAGTTTCTTTATTACACACATTTCCTAGCATTACACGCATTACCAGTGTTTCTCAACCATGGAGCGAGGACCTTAAGAGGGGACCTTAACCTCAAAACACTTTCAGGGGGGTCTTAAGGTGAAATAAATGAATTGAAATAAGACAAAAATCAAGCTAAAAAAATCAAGATTCTTAGTTGTTGGTTACTTTTTTAACAAATATGCATGTTTTTACGCCAAGCTCCAGAATATTTTATTGGGTAGAAATTGTGAGTGGGGAGCCTTCAGATTTTGTTGTGGACAGTAGAGGGCCTTGAGGTCAAAAAGGTTGAGAGGCACTCCCTAAATGTTTTTACTGATGTCTATGCTGTCTATTACTCTACTGTTTTAAATATATCTTCGAAAGACCCAAGCAGCACAATTGTGCACATGGCTACACAGTGTTAAAATTTTACCCATCATCTGTTTTTCTCTTCAGCGAAAGATGAGGTGTGCTGTCTCGTTTGTGACAGTCCTGGAGACCTGCTGGACCAGATGTTCTGCTGCACGTGTGGCCAGCATTACCATGGAGTGTGTCTGGATATCACAGTGACGCCGCTCAAGAGGGCAGGCTGGCAGTGCCCAGAGTGTAAAGTCTGCCTCGCGTGCAAGTGAGTATCCAGCACACTGGTACATTAATTATTCGTCATTATTACTACATGGGATGGATCCCCATAGGTTTTAGATGATTGCAAACATTTGTAACTCAGATAATCTCCTTTTAACAACACTTTAATCTGCCAATTAGAGTGTAGTTCTCACAGTTCTGTTGTGCCACACGAAGCATGATAAAATGCAAAGGTAAAGTTGTTTGTCAGCCAGAATGCATATTACCGCTGTGCTTAAGAAAAAACATTTACTTGTGGAAATCATTTGCTAAATTACTGCCAGGGGACGCAAAGGGATAGTTTGCGCCTTTAAGTCAGAACAGCTGCTGTTACAATTTGATTTGTAAATTAAGATTAAAGAAAGTGGAATGAAATATTGAAAACACAGCATTATAAAATAATTCTTTAACTTTGACAAGTTATTTATCATAAATAAGATAAGGGTTTCATGTTCATTATTTAATTACATGTATAGCAAAACTGTCATTTCTTATTGTGTGGCAAACACATATAAAAAAAAATCCAAACAAAAATGATGATGTTTATAGTGTAACAGATCTATAAAGTAATAATTTAATCATTAATGCAAACATGTTGTTGTTTACGATCACGGGGTGTGGGGGTGGGTGGTTGATGGTCCTTTTATTCGTGACTCTAGAGCACATGTATGCCTGATAATCATAGCACACTGTTACAATAATGAAAAAGTTATAAATAACTGTGTTTATTTAAGGCTGTTTTGGCTGTACGCATCAGAACGTTACATTACAGATAATCAAACAGAGAATCTCGCCTCTCCGCCACATTGCACCAAACACAATGCAGTGCAATATTTACTTTATAATAGCATTAAGTCTCATTTAACATCTTTCCACAGAAAACATGGCAGTGAACATTTTGAACACACTACACCACGTTTAAACCTTATAATCAGGGATAACCTGTGTTGGTGTATTAGCCTATTTGTTTTAAAGGTAAAACCTTTTTTAAAACAAAGATTTGAGATATTGCGATTAAACGCAATATAAGATGCAATATAAGATACGATATAAGATGCAATACAAGATGTGAGATTAAAATGCAATGTTAGATTAATTTGCCTGGGGAACTGAGTAATTCTCTGTAAATGTAAGTTTATACCATTTTAAAACAACTGAGCTGAGTTCATATTACACTGAGAAATACGATCTGCACGTGACCGTAGAAACAGTCACATCTAATAATATTGCTCAGGCTGGGCAGAGGTGAAATATTTGTAGGATAACAAAGAAACCTAAATGGGCAGTTTGCAGCAAGTATTTTAAAAGACGGTCACTACTGACTAAATGAAAGAAACAGTGGGTAGACAGTAATCTTGCATGATTGAACAGCCTTCCTGCCAATCAGTAAGAGTGCGCGTCTCATAACGTCATTAATATTAATGAGCTATACATACGTGCTGAACACTGATAGCAAAACGTAAACTATATGAAGATGTGATCTAAAAAAAAACATGATCTTTATTTGTCCATAAATGTCTTAACCTTACTAAACGTTAAACCTATTGATTTATTAAACTGTATAAAATAAAATAAAATAAAAATACTGCAATGACATGTTTAAATGTAAGCATTTAAATATTTTAATTCTTTCTTTATCAGTACATGCTTTTAATAACATACTAATCTCAGTTAAAGATTTTAATCTATATTGTTAACAGTTTCTGAGACTTTACAGTTGGTTCCTCTAGCTTCACGTGGGGGTTGGGTGACATTGGGCTATACAGAGGTGTTAATCACTGCTTTAACATAAAGAGAGAACAGAATGTCTGGCAGTAAGTGTCCAAAAACTTTTTCATTAAGTTCTAAATGCTGTCAGTGTGTAACACAAAATGATCCAAGCAACTATTTAAGCAAGTGAAATGTGCAGTATAAATGTTCAGTCTTTCTTTCTTGAGGGTTTGAGCAGTGAGGTATGATTTTACAAACTTTTACAAAAGACATAATCAGTTTCTTTTTAAAGAAATAAAGGAAAATTGTGTTGGATTTTTGCCATTTGTATTGAGACGTACACAATATTCAATATGTGGAAATTAAATGCATTAGATTGGCACAAAGTTTTGCAGCAGCACTCTTTATTGGCATTTTCCCTAAACAAATCTATATACCTCAAAGTACATTAAAACACACAGGAAATACAAATGCTGAACTCTGTAACCCTGCATTAGCTAAAATGTATAATAACTAAACTTTGTTTTTATGTCGAAAATGTCTGAATTAGTGTTTTGATGAAATAACAAAGCCTGCAATTTAAATGCACTCCTATTTTTATGAAACTTAAGCGACTATTAAATAACTGACTGCTGGTGCCTCTGAATATGATTTGTTAACTAACGTGCTGTATACAGTGTTTACGTATTTTTATGACGTTATGTTGTATCTTTACGCCTAAATCTAAATCATAGTGATTCTTGATTTCCTGTTTTTATGGTTTCTGATAAATCTACTACACTCATTACCCTGGAATTCTAAATGGATGTAGAGACTGATATTTCCAATAGACCTGCATGTCTCCACAGTTTGTCTATTTTAATTTTAATTTTAAAAAGTGTCTTTTATTAGTGCCAATAAATAATTCAGGTGTGTTTTATTCAAAGAGTTCAACTTGCATTTGATCATGTTTCCATAGGCCTGTTTTGAATGGTTTGCTGCGACAGTTATGATTTTGACAACAAGTAAAATAATAAATAGCAAACATTCTTTATCAGTTATTGCCTTTCATACACGTTTACCAAAGGGCTACGCATTTTTATATAATAAATGTATATAATTTAATTTTTTTTTAAAACAAGGCACAGACTGTAATAGAATGTCATCCACAAATATCATTACTGTTAAGCACTACTGTAATTGAGGAATTTAAGCAGTGTATTACAAACTGAAGTATAATACACAAGATGCTTTTTGGCACATTCCCAACTCATGCTGGGATATTAACTAGACAAAACTGCTTGGTATAATTATATGTTAATATACCAAGGTGCCAATAACATCAGACAAAATGCATTGATTTTGTATGGGCCCTTGCTGATTGTGGGCATACTGCATGATCTAATACATATGAAACACTAGGGTTGTTTTAACTTCTGTTCACTTAAATGCCATTTTACCTTAGTCAGGATAAAATGTAAATGGAGAAAAATAAAACTCAACAATAGTTGTAGTCAGGGGCGCCGCTCGCAATTTTGGGCCCTATGACAAAATATGAGGTTGGGCCCCCCTAGTAGTGTTATTACTAATAAAGCAGATCTCTGGGGGCCCCTAAAGGGCGTGGGCCCTTAGAATTGTCCTAACTTTACCCCCCTTAGCGGTGCCCCTGGTTGTAGTGCTTTTTGCATGTCCGTTTGAAAAATGACAATTTAGTGTAACAGTATCCAGTGGACAAATACATTGAAATCCTTAGGGAATTTACTTTTGAGTTTTTTATCATCCCACATACAATTCTCTGAGGAATTGAGGAATTTTCTGAGGCAGTTTGCAGTGAATATTTGCAGTGAGTGTTTCTGAAGAAAATGTGCATTTTACCATCCACCAAACAGTAGCCTTTACAAACACTAATGAATAAGTCCAGATGAGCTGTGTTTCAATAAATCTGCTCCCCTTTCTGCTGTGATTGTGCTCTGTTTTGCCGTGTGGAGAGTGAAACCATGCTTTAGCCTCTGTCTGTGGCTGAAAATGACTGTTAATGGCTCAGCACAGCTGTAAATATCAGATGGCAGTCTCATTTAATGTGGATTTGCATTGGCTGAAAATACAGGCCTGGAGATGAATAAATCTTCTGAAGCTCTATAAATCTCCCTTTTTGATTTACCACTTGGTCACATTTGGTCTCAGAAAAGCAATGGTCAAAGTGTTATTAGTCATGTGGAGATTGTAATGGGCTGTTTGTTTGCCTGGGTACTTCTAGAATATGAGGTTATATTGGACTGAGGAGGAAAGACTGTAGTTATTAAAGCCTTAGTGCAGTAACTAGTGGTCACTAGTGGCTTTTTTATGACATACTGATATCTAGAAAGTAGGGTAGTCAACATTCAGTATAGATGCTGATAATATCTAAAATATATTTTTTGGTTGATAACAGTTTATCATTTACAATGGTTTATTTTGTTTGTAAATCACTTTTATGTGATATTGCAGCTCATTTGTGATCAATAAACATGAATCTTATTGAAACTGGAGCATCCAATTTAATGTCTGCTCATAATTAGCCTCTTGCTATATGTGGTTTTGTATTTGTAGAGTAAAAGGGCAACATAAGGAAGTGGACAAAACCTTCAATTTAACAGAAGTTTATTTTTATTTCTGCCTGAGGTTCATTGGTCACTTCTGGGGCCAAAAGAACCTGCCCACAGAGATATTTCAAACTGTTTGTTGTTCCCAAAGGCCACTAGACAGTTAATATGGCTGTTAAAATTTCAGGTTATCTAAAAAAATTAAATTAACAGTTTACATCTACACTCACCTGTAATTTAAACCCATGTGACTTTCTCATTTGAGAAACACAAGGAAAACTTCTGAAGAATATGAGAAAAACTCTCTGAAGGTTTAGACAGTAAGAACTACTACACTATAAAACCCAATTAGTAAACTTTACTTAAAAAAGCATGCAAACCGATTGCCGAAGTGAACTAGTAGTAGTTGTACTAAATAATAAATAAAAGTTGTACTAACAAATGCTTATTTAGTGTACTGCACTTACAGTAGAGTTCAAGTAACTAACAAAAACTTGTATTAAGTACTTGATAATTTACTTCAGATGTACTCTTGACTGACTAGTGTGGACTATTTAGAATTACTATTTTCAACAACGAAATAATTGTACTTGAAATTTACTGTGTGTGTATTTCATAAAACATTTATTGATTATTATAACATTTTATAGATGAGCTTACTAAGACATTTTCTGCAACTTGAAATTTCTCAGTTGTATGTACAGCAATCTGTTTTACTTGATAAAGCCATGCAAACCAATTGCCTTAAAAAAAACAAGTGTTACACCAGTAACTTAAATACCCTAAACATCCATTATAAATCAAACATTCCATAATTACACATAAATTAACCTAGTGACACAGTTCAAGGTTCAGTTATTACATTTTTATTTTGTAAAACGTGCAAGCCAATTTGTCTGCTGGGTTTTACATTTACATTTACATTTAGTCATTTAGCTGACGCTTTTATCCAAAGCGACTTACAAATGAGGAAAGGAAGCAACTTCGGTTACAATAAGAGACAACATTGAATAAGTGCTATACACATGGCTCAGGTTTTTCAACACAGTATAAGAAAGGACATTTTGTATTTTTTTTTATTTATTTATTTTTTTCATGTAGAAGTGGGGGTGAGTTAGTAAATTAGTCGCGGAAGAAGAGACGAAAAAGATGAGTTTTTAGTTGTTTCTTAAAAATGGCTAATGACTCGGCCATTCT
>JAZGTJ010014824.1:0-13835 GCA_036877575.1 Botia almorhae
TTTGGGTCCCACTCTAGGTCCGTGTTGTCGTCGCAAGATGCTAACGACAGACGCTTCCCTCACGGGCTGGGGTGCGGTCTTAGATGGCCGTCCAGCCCAGGGGATCTGAAGAGGTCATCTTCTCGACTGGCACATCAATTGCCTCGAAATGATGGCTGTATTTCGGGCCCTGAAATACTTCCTCCAGCAGTTAAGAGGCTACCATGTCCTAGTGCGGGTGGACAACACAGCGGTGGTCTCCTATATAAATCGACAGGGCGGACTGCACTCGCGCCGCCTGAACGGGCTAGCGCAACAGCTTCTGCTTTGGGTACAGGACAAGTTCCTGTCCCTCAGAGCGATTTACATTTCAGGGCATATGAATGTGGGAGCAGACTTGCTAGCCAGAAGAGCTGTGACAAACGGGGAATGGAAACTCCACCCCGAAGTCGTCAGTCATATCTGGATAAGATTTTACAAAGCAGAGGTGGACCTCTTTGCCTCACAGGAGACAGCACAATGTCCCCTCTACTTCTCTCTGACTCCTCCAGCTCCCCTGAGTCTGGACGCGATGGCCCATCTGTGGCCCAGACTGCGTCTTTTCGCTTTTCCCCCGATCGATCTGCTCCCGGGAGTCCTGGCCAAGGTCCGTCAACAGGGGTCTCGCCTCTTACTGATAGCGCCCTGTTGGCCGACCAGAGTATGGTTCTCAGATCTTATTTCCCTCCTTGACGGCTTGCCATGGGCGATTCCGGTCAGGAGAGATCTCCTATCTCAGGCACAGGGGACAGTATTTCATCCCCGGCCCGAGCTCTGGAACCTTTATGTCTGGCCCCTGAGGGGGACCAACTGAGAGACGCTGGGCTTCCAGCTGAGGTAATACACACTATTCTAAGTGCTAGAGCTCCCTCCACTAGAAAGAGTTATGCCCTCAAATGCCGTGTTTTGTCGAGAATTGGTGTATGTCACACCATGCAGACCCAGTTCACTGCCAGGTCGTTTCAGTGCTGGAGTTCCTGCAAGAGAAATTGTCCTCAGGTACAAGTCCTGCTACGCTCAGAGTTTATGTGGCCACCATTTCGGCTTGCCACGCTCTGACTGACGGGGTGTCAGTTGGAAAGCACCCACTACTCCTCAGCTTCATCCGTGGAGCTACGCGCTTGAGGCCGCCTACCAGAGCTACAATCTCTTCGTGGGATTTAGCCATAGTGCTTGAGGGTCTGGTTGGGACCCCATTTGAACCACTAGAGTCAGCCCATGTCAGGTTTCTGACTCTAAAGATGGTTTTTCTGAGCCATTACTTCTCAAAAGAGAATTGGGGATTTGCAGGCTCTGGCAACCGCACCATCCTGTTTACACTTTGCCCCTGGGCTGGTGAAAGCCATTTTGCACCCTTACTCTAAATATCTTCCCAAAGTTCCTTTCTCGACTGTAAATCCCGTCATTCTTGAAGCCTTCTGCCCTCCGCCATTCACAACACCGGAGCAAGAAAGACTTCACTTACTGTGTCCAGTATGTGCTCTTCAAATTTATGTCCACCGCTCAGGCCAGTGGCGTCAGTCTGAGCTTTTCATATGCTATGGGGGCCGCAACCTGGGGGTGACTTCCAAAAAACAGACAATTTCACGTTGGGTGAAGGATGCTATTGCTCTAGCCTATGAGGCGCGCAACCAAGCTCTGCCTCTAGGACTTAGGGCCCATTCAACCATTCAATCCTCCATGGCTTTAGCAAGAGGTGCCCCCTTACAGCAAGTGTGTGATGCGGCAGGCTGGTCCTCCCCGCACACATTTATCAGATTCTATAGTTTGGATGTCCATGCTACTCCGGGCTCTCATGTCCTTGAGTCAACATCCCAGAGTCATGTCTGAGACCTCTTCAATGCTTGTGCACACACACTACACAACTTTGAGGGGCCCAGACACTTCCAGTGCGGCGGCGTTGGTATTCTCGTTCCCATTAGCGTATTGAAACGCAGCATCGAGTGTAGCTTTTGATAGGGAACGTCTCGGGTTACTTGACTGTAACCCTGTTCCCTTAAAAAGCGGGAACGAGATGCTGCGCCTCAATGCCGCACTGCAGGCGTGCCTGGACGTCCTTTCAGACAAAGGCATAACCTGAAGGTGTGTTCGTTTCACATCTATTTATAACCCGCAGGTGCATACAATCAATTGCGTCACCTGCCAAGGTTATTTAAGCCAATTCTTGGCGTGTTTGACATACATGCTTCACAACCGGTCGAACAAAGAATGTTCTCATTAGCGTATTGAAACGCAGCATCTCGTTCCCGCTTTTTAAGGGAACAGGGTTACAGTCAAGTAACCCGAGACGTAACTATACGTAATTTTACGTATAGTTTTCAGAACATTTAAAGTTAATAACTAAATATTTGAACATAACAGGGCAGTTTCTGACTAACATTATATTACTCAAGGTAAGATTTTCGTACTTTAGTATGTGTTACAATTTTCTTTGATGATAAGTTAAATATGTTGAATATGTTTTAATGCCTATCAATGTTAAAAGTGCCATAAAAATATGGTATACTGTTTTAGACAATTATCAATGTGCTTTGTATTTTTGACACTTTTACACTTTTAGATTGATCAGATACAAACAGTACAGTGTACATTTTTCTTTTAAAACGAAATGCTTACATTGGCAACAATAGATCTGTCTGCTTGTTTGATGTGGGCAGTAATGTGTACATTGCATATTTAAATAATTATTTGTTCAATCACATGACCAACACCAGCCGCTGCAATTTCAAGATTGTTATTGATTTGCGCACTGGCTGTAAAATTTTAGGTCGCATGAGAGAGAGAAAGATAGTAAAAGGTGATAGACAGAAAGAGGATTGGACAGCAACCATGTGGCATGGAAGCCAAATCTTCAGAATGAGCTGGGATGAGCTGGTGCTGCTGGATAAGGGTAATTGATGATTGTCTTAGCAGCGGAGAATGAGGGATGCTGTTAGGAAACAGGTTGGGGGATGGGGTGGTCTGGGAAAATGAGAATATTTTCCTTTGTGGTCCTCATCCTCTGGGCACTGCTGTGTATTTTATGTTGGAGACCATCTCAAAAATCCACAAAAAAAAATATGCAGGACCTTTGGATTGAAATGTCAGCACACCACAGGCATTGATTTCCTTCTGAAGTGTCCGAGGCAGCTGGATATTCACCTTGCTGATGTGAGACACCCTCTCCAGACATGCAGGGAAAAGCATGCTCATAAACTTATTTACATTTATGCATTTGGCAGATGCTTTTATCCAAAGCAACTTACAGTAGTTTAACATTTTGTCTGTACAGGTGCTCCCCTGGGAATTAAAACCCACAACCTTTGCGCTGCTAACGCAATGCTTTCGCTGCTAAGTCAATGTTTTTAAAACTAAAAATGATCATAATTAAATGAGCATAATTAAAAACGATCATAATTTAAACAATTATCTTATTTAAACCCTTATATTACAAAAATGTGAAAACTTTTTGTAACTAATTTTTACTGTGGTACTTTTAAAACTACTGTAGGTAAATTACCTCTATTTTGCTTGGCTAGGCTTCCAGCAGAGCTCACATTATGTCCTTCATCATGGTCAGTTGGTCTGTCTGTCTGTCATCTCTCTTTTTTGTGCATATCTATTTTTACATGACTTGCTCAGTTTCGACAAACACTGCAGAGTTATACAATTTGTGGGTGGTTCTCCAGTGTTTCGAGACCTGATAGCAGAGAACTCCTCTCTGTTTCCAGTTCCCAGGTTCCATGCAGGACTAATTGAGCACCATTCTGTCTGCTCACAAACCCAATTAAATCTGGAGATCTCTCACTGATAAACCCAATCTACCTCAGCCAGTGGATCTTTCATCTCTAAATATATATTACAGCTCAGAGCAGTGAAGAGAATTGTTTTTATTGTCTGTTGATAAAAGTGTGTATTGATGAAACACCGTGCTTGGCTTAGTGTCGCTGATAGTTTATTTTTGATGGTATATTTTTAAACTAAGATATGAGATAACAGAGAACTCTGAAAGTGTGTTCAGTCTTATTATGTCCTGTAAATTGTTTTCAAAAGGGACATATAATGACAAACTTTCATAATTGATGCTGTGTTTAAAATCAAATGTAGAATGTAGTTTAAAATCAAATGTAGAATATTCTTACATCATATTTTCAGTGGGTAGATATTATTGTTCTAAAATACCTGAGTAACAAAATGCAAAACTGTGAGAAAGTCTATAAATTCCGGTGGGAATGTTTTCCCAACATTGGGGAAATGTTTCCCTGACCTTTGACCTTTCACATTTCTGTTTGTTTTTCATCTTAAAAGCCTGAACCAGACGTATATTTTTACTACCTTTGATGTCACCGCTCAAGATAGTCGCTTATGAAGGTCAAAGAATTGTTTTTGATCCTTGTGGTTCCATTATTGTCATGACACTAGCGTGATTAGTCACATGTGAGCATTTGCTGCTAAAATAATTGGCCAAAAATGTGGTCAGAACTGAATGCCACACTGCTATGAAGATAAATAGCAATGGTAACAAATATCTATTTCCAGACACAACTTCTGCTGAAATTGAGGCACTTATAATGATATGCTTTAAAATAAGTAACCAATGGTGTCCATCAGAGACCATGCATAGCCTCGACAGAGACGTACTTTGACAGAGTCAATGCTTTAGATGTACGGTAGTCCACGCCCTGCAAAACATCAGGGCTTTATTAAATAATGTGCTTTGGAGATAACAATGATTCATATTTTTAATTGAGAACTATAACATTTATTTCTGCAGAGGATATTTGGCCCCGGCTTTTGTAGAGGGGAGTAAAAAGGTGTTCCAATAAATAACATTTATTTTTGGTCCTCTCTCGCACTCACTTATGCTTTATGTATAGCAGTATCTTTTGTTTACAGATATAAGTATGCACTCTTTATGTTGCTTAGAGTAGAATGATGAAAAACTTCTCATTAGGAGCAGTCAGAGCAGGATGTCTTCCGGAAGCTCAGGAATGGGTCGGATCCTACCAGAAGCGACTCCCTGACACTTATTAATTCTCTCTGACACTTATTAATAACCCAAGTCTTCAACATCAGATAGCCAAGCAGCCATTGATAGTGTCCAATAGAAAAATGGATGTGGCTTGCCAAGGGTGAAGTAGAGATAGCAGATGATTGATTTCTGATTGGTCATGTCTGTCAGAGTAAAAAGGAAGAGAAGATCTCAATGTTGACTTCTTTCCTCTCATGCACACGAGTGGCTGCCGGTTAACACCCTCGTCTCTCACACCTCATTGTTTATGGGCCACAAGACACTTCAACACACTTTGCAGACACAACAGGCCATTACTAATACTGGAAAAACACATATTTTAGTCTGACTGTAGAGTGTTTTGTTAGCTTACAGTTCTGTGTAGAGGATTCTTGGGAAATTTAATAAACTTAATTTCATCTCGGGAGAGGGTGCATACCCCTCAGAAGAAGCCTCCCCAAGTAGGATGTTGGCCCTCTGGGGATGTCCCTAGCAAGGATGTTGCCACCCCCTCCCAGGAGGAGGAGAACATAGAATAAATGTGTCCCCCTTTAAGAAAATTCTCTAAATTAAACAAATAAGTGCCAAGCTCGGTTAATGACTTGACGCTCACAAGGGATCCATAAAACAAACAGAAAGTGCCCACAAAGAAGAGCCAGTAATTAATACTTTATTGGAAGAAACAGTGTATACCATACATAGTAGTCTTTTTTATCAGAAGCAGTGTGCTAATTGAATTGTCCTGAAAATTTTCTAGACTTTGAAAGTGTCCCTTTTTCTGTGATGTTGGCAGTCACTCAGTTATTCTCTGTTCCTTGCAGGCAAGCTGTCATATACGCAGGTTAAAGGAAAATTGAGACAGGTTAAATAAGGCTTTACTCCCACAATGAAAACTTCTCCCAGTGGATGTTTCCTACTGACACACAAATGGTGAGATAAAAACTTGGCAAATTGCTCTGTTTAAAGGCTATGTGTTCTAGTGTTACGGAGGAGGCTGTCGCTCCGCCTCCTCCCTGCCGTCAGAGGGAGCCTTCACCAGAATACTAGTTTTTATCCGGACTACATTTCCCATGTTTCCTGTGCCTAGGGCTGATTACTTCTTGTTTGCCACCTGTTCCTAATTAGCCCGCTTATTTAAACTCAGGACTTCAGCGTTCTCATTGTGATGTCTTTTTTTGACATGTCAAACATTTCAGAGTGTATCCCTTGTTGATCATCTGTTTCCATTTGGATTGTTTATCAAGTTTGATTGTTTGCTGCCTCCCTATTGTTTTTGCTTTGGACTACATTGTTGATTGTTTGCTACCTGCCCTGACCACTGCCTGTTTACCTATTCTGATTTTGTCTTGCCCTTATTGCTCTGTTTGCCGGTGTTTGACCTGTTTTCCTGTTTTTTGACCACTCTGTGTAATAAAGAGCTGCACATGGATTCACCTGTCCATGAGTCTTCATAACATCTAGGCTTTAGCTACATTCTTAAATAAAATGATGCTTCATGATGCAATTGAACAGCCATTTTATGCTGTATGGTTTGTAAAGAATCTTTCACATCCACAGAACCTCCTGTTTCGCAAAAGGTGCTTTGTAGTGAAAAAAGGTTCTTTAGACTATAAAAAGGTAGGAATAAAATTTGACTGAATGGTTCTTTGGGGTAAACAAAATGGTTTTCCATGGCATCGCTGTGAAGAACTTCTATTTTTAAGAGTGTACTGTACAATTTGGGAGTTGCCGAAGTGTAAAATGGGTGAATTCTGAGTCCTACAAAGTTATAAGCTCATTCACAACCCATTTTTCAAAAAAAATGTAGGATGGGATTTTATTGTATCCATTAAAAATTCATTGGTTCGTGAAATGTGGACATTACAGAGCAGAGCAGAACAGAAGTACAGGTATTAACACGAGCAATTAGCAATTTCCTTCTAGTAAATGATTATAAAATACTTTTTTGTAAGAACTAAGCACAATCCGACCAGGAATGTGTCAAGTTTTATGCTGACTTAAAATTCAGATAGAAATGTATCCTTAAGAACAATGCAGCTATTCTCACATACTGTGTGATGCCTAACAGGCATCTAACAGGGAAAGTTCTTTTCTAAAAGTTCTCTCAAAGTTGTCAAAAAACTATTCGGTTAGTAGAACAGTTTGTAACTTTATTAAGCTCATCATCACTGAGGTGATTGCCAAAATTGGTATGAGGATGAAGGTAATTTCTTATACCTATCAAGATGTTCTCAATAACAATAAGGTGCCTTAAGATTCAGGCCATGCTTATGGTCTTCTTTTTGAAGTAAACTATACACATCTGTATGCCCATCTTCAAGAATACATATCTTTTTTTGTCAGGGACACGGGGGGAAAGAACCCAAATACAGTCAGCTTTCAACAACAACAAAAATTATTCTATAAATAAAAAACAAAAACCCACGAGGGGGCAAAACGTGGAATAAAAAAACAGACTAAAACTCAAAACAGCAATGCAAAAAAAAAAACAGAGCGGGAACCGCAGAGCAGGAACCACAGAGCAGGAACCGCAGAGCAGGAACCACAGAGCAGGAACCACAGAGCAGGAACCACAGAGCAGGAACGAGAACAGACAGGTGTGGGAAATCAACTAAAAACAGGAAGATCACAGAGGAAACAAGGGGGCGGGGTCAGAACACAAGACCGGAAAGCACATGGCAAACAAACAAAAGCCATGTACTTCCACAGATAACAATGACCCAGAGCATGAGTTTAGATTTTGACTCCAAGAAACAAGAACCACAACTAGGATTGAGTCAGGATCCAAACATGGATCAAGACAAGCCAGGACCCTGACAAGTTTAGCCTTAGAACTTTTGATTAAGATTTTCATGACTTTCATTATTTACTGTACATATATGACCTACATACAGCGTTTATAGGAATAGTTTTTTTAAGCCCTTTTTATCAAGCATAAAGTTGTAGTTTTTGGATCATGGGATCGAGATTCTAATTATTTCTGGTTGACCAGGCAGGATGCTTACTGGACATCTTGGTAAACATCTTGACCACATTAACACGGCTTGGATTTTTCAGCAGCTCTTGACCAAATGGTCTATTATCTTTGTAAAGTTCCCACTAGTGGGTAGTCTAGCTGGTCAACCAAGTGAACCAGTTTAGACCAGTTAATAACCAGCCAGAAACACAGCTACCATCTTCAGATGGTTTTAACTGGATTTCCAAGTGGGATTTGGCACTGCAGTCAAAGTCAGAGGCTCTGTGCAAAGCCTGATTGAATGGTGATTGAGTTTTCAAGCCCGATGAGACATACAGGGTCCGTCCAGAACCATTAGATAAGGTAAAAGGGAATTTGGATTTGCTGCCATTTTGTTTGAGGCATTCTCACTGTGGCGAATCTAAGTGGATCTGTACAGTAGAGGCCTCCAGAGAATGGAATGAGAGGGGAAAGAGGGAGATTATCCTATTAAGTTCTACATGTCCCTTTTTAAGAATTAAGGATTAAGTTTAAGAACTAACACCAGCATTTTTCCTTTGAAGCAGAGTCTTTCTCACCTGTTCTCTTTTTTCCTGCTGAAAAGACCAACTAGACCAGTATGGTGTAAGATGGTTAGTACTGCTTTGGTGCTGGTCTGATGATCTGATGTGCCAAAATAGCCATGCATTGATGTTGAAGGTGGTTGGCCATCATGGTCTTTCTGGTGAACATCTTTAACTAAAGACCAACATTCTACTGGTTAGCTAGTTATTTAAATAAGCTTCATTCATTCATCATTCATTAATCTTCAGGTTTAGTAATATTTGAAACACCCACAAATCTTTTATTGCAAATGGTATAATTTAAATTAATTAAATTAAAATGTGTTATGAAACGGTTTTATTACTATTTGTTGTATTTAAGAAATTCTTGTTCTACTGTTCTAAATTATGAATTCGTTCATAATTAAGACATTGATTACAGACTATTTAGTTCCTTTTATATAATTAGTTATATAATTAGACCTGCAGCGTGTAAGTACATTTAGACTTTAGTTGTTTATAGCGCAGTGGTGGGAAGTGTAATTGTATGTGTTTTTTACCTTATTTACAATAATACAGCGTGTAAGTACATTTAGACTTGGCTTTGGTTGTTTATAGCGCAGTGGTAGGAAGTGTATTTGTATGTGTTTTTTACCTTATTTACAATAATACAGCGTGTAAGTACATTTAGACTTGGCTTTGGTTGTTTATAGCGCAGTGGTAGGAAGTATATTTGTGTGTGTTTTTTACCTTGTTTACAATAATTGCTCGCGTGAAATTTGCGTTTGATCCTGCACTTCCCCACGTGAGTTTCAGTAGCTTTTGTTGCGGTTAATGTAGAGGCGTGTCCTGCTGAACTCAATCAGCGTGAGCTTCAGGGACGTATATAAACATTCAGTTCACCGCGGCAGCGGTCGCAGCAGCCCTCCTCGTGCCCACCGAGCAAAGACACAGACAAAGCGCTTGAGTACTGTTTTTCTTTATTTTATGACCTTTTGTACCTCTTACCTCTTGCACTTAAATTATGTGTCTACTTATCATTGTTATTACTAACACTCGCAAATCTCATTGCGCCACACAATCCTTATAACCTTCGTACTGTACATATTGTCACGGGTGAAGAATCACGCAACAAGGTAGGCTGGTGACAAAAGCCCCCGGAGGGTGGGTTTATTACACAAAAGTGGTGTGGTGCAGAAGTGTAGCAGCCGGTGTGGCTGGTGCGGCTGGTGAGTCTGGTGTAATCCGTGCTCCGTGTCCCTTGTGGCTGTGAGAGTGCAAGCCCGTGCGTGCTCCCCAAACGGCTGACCGGTTACTCGCTGCTCTCTATAACACAAAGAAAAACACACGTTAACGCACAGCATAACGATCAGACCCTTCTCTCGCGAGGGCGAGAGCTGGCGGTTTTTAGAGACGCATGGTGATGCGGTCCAGCTGCGATCGGTCCACCGGTGATGAGCTGGTGCAGGTGCGGCGTGTCGGTTGCCAGGGCAATGCTGATCAGCCCAGAGAGACTCGTCACAATATGTTTTCTGATACACCACTAACTCTCTCGGTGGGCCTCTGGAATTGTCAGTCTGCTGTTAACAAAGCAGACTCCATTACATCCATAGCTACTCATTCTAACCTTAATCTCTTGGCTCTAACCGAGACCTGGATAAGACCTGAGGACACTGCTACACATGCAGCCCTCTCCACCAAATTCACTTTCTCCCACACTTCCCGTCAGACAGGAAGGGGTGGAGGGACTATTCTCATCACTCTCTACTGATGACTTTGCTACATTCTTCCTCAACAAAACTGCAAAAATCAGTGCTCAATTTGCCACACCTCATACTGACATCAATATTACACAAGCAACTCCACAAACACTCACTTCTTTTTTTCAGCTCTCTGACTCTGAGGTCTCCAAATTCATGTCATCCAGCCATCCTACCACCTGCCAGCTCGATCCTATTCCATCTCGTCTTTTACAAGCCATTTCTCCAGCAGTCACACCAGCACTTACTCATATAATTAATAAATCTCACCTCACTGGCATTTTCCCCACTTCATTTAAGCAGGCTAGTGTAACCCCACTGCTAAAGAAACCTAACCTAGATCCAACACTTCTTGAAAGCTACAGACCGGTATCCCTGCTTCCATTCATGGCCTAGAAAAAGTCGTGTTCAGTCAACTCTCTACCTTTCTCTCCCAGAATAACCTCATGGATATCAACCAATCCGGCTCCAAGAAAGGTCATTCGACCGAGACTGCACTGCTCTCGATTGTTAAAGACCTTAGACCGGCTAAAGCTGACTCCAAATCATCAGTTCTTATTCTGCTGGATTTTTCAGCTGCTTTTGATACTGTTAGCCACCAGATCTTCCTGACGACGCTCGAATCACTGGGTGTTTAAGGTACAGCACTTCGGTGGTTCAGTTCTTACCTCTCTGACAGGTCATTTAGGGTGTCCTGGAGAGGAAAGGTGTCCAACCTGCAACACCTAGACACTGGGGTGCCCCAGGGCTTAGTTCTTGGAGCACTCCTCTTCTCCATCTACATGGCGTCTCTAGGATCTGTCATTCAAAAACATGGCTTTTCCTATCACTGCTATGCTGATGACATACCTCTCTTTCCACCCTGATGATCCCACGGTACCGACTCGCATCTGAGCCTGCCTGGCGGACATATCATGTTGGATGAAGGACCATCACCTTCAACTCAACATTGCCAAAACAGAAATGCTTATGGTTCCACCCAACCCATCTCTTCTTCACAACTTCTCACTTCAGATTGACGGGTCAACCATCTCTTCATCCAAGACGGTCAAAAGCCTTGGAGTAACGATCGATGATCAATTGAGCTTCCCTGACCACATCTCCAAAACCGCTCGTTCCTGCAGATTCGCCCTGTACAACATCAGGAAGGTCAGACCCTTCCTATCGAATCACGCAGCACAACTCCTCGTTCAGGCTCTGGTTCTCTCCAGACTGGACTACTGCAATGCTCTCCTCGCAGGGCGCTTCCAGCTTGTTCTGTCAAGCCCCTGCAGTTGTTTCAGAATGCAGCAGCTAGAGTGGTCTTTAACGAGCCTAAAACGTTACGCCACTGTTCATCCAGTTGCACTGGCTGCCAATAGCTGCTCGCATCAAATTCATGGCTCTGATGTTTGCCTTCAAGGTGACTACTGGATCCGCACCTCCCTACCTGCTCTCACTTCTTCGCACTTATGTGTCCACCAGAAATTTGCGTTCAGCTAACGAACGTCACCTTGTGGTTTCATCCCAACGAGGGAAGAAATCACTTTCCCAGACTCTTTCTTTCACTCTGCCCGGTTGGTGGAATGAACTTCATATCTCCATCAGAATGGCTGAGTCATTAGCCATTTTCAAGAAACAACTAAAAACTCATCTTTTTCGTCTTCACTTCCTTGACTAATTTACTAACACACCGCCACTTCTACTTTTATATATATAAAAAACATTCTTATACTGTGTTAAAATACCTGTCTATATCTATGCACTTATTCATTGTTGCCTCTTATTGTAATTGAAGTTGCTTCCTTGTCCTCATTTGTAAGTTGCTTTGGATAAAAGCGTCAGCTAAATGACTAAATGTAAATGTAATGTAAATAATTAATTTATAATTAAAACAAGATAACAACCTAGCAATCCTGTCAGCTTTAATTGTCCATTTATTAATTTGTTTTTGTATATATGTTTAACCACAATTACAGAAAAGTAATGTGCTTGTCAGATGGTTATTTTCTGTACGTTATACTAAAATCATGATACAATGTCTGAAAGACATGATATTTTGGTGACACCATGTCCAAAACATGGTGGCAATTTTTGGTATGTTTTTGTTAGTGCACATAACTCAATGGGATACTGGATCCCTTGTTTAGTAATCTTAAGAGTCTTTTGCTCAGAGACATGATGTTAGCCTGACGTGTGCTGCCAACATAAGCAGCTAATGACAAACAGCAAACATATCAGGTCTATTTTGAATGGGGGTGGGATAGTACACAACAGTTTCTATGTGTGTGTTTGCCAGACTTTGCAGTTCTGTAATGAACACATCGTAGGCTACAGGACTCAAAAGATCTCCTCTGACACCTGAAGCAGGTCTAGGATTAGAGATTCCTTTAAAACACAGACTGCAGATACATCTCAATATGCCTCCGCCCACCATGTCACTCTCTCTATGACTTTGTAAAGTGCTGCTTATGGGTCCTGCTTACAGCTTTGCTTTTCCATCAGCCATTGCTCTCAGCAGGAAGCCCTTTTCACTGAGCAGCTCTGTCTGGGCTTCATGGCCCAGGTAGAGATTTTTAGCCACTATAGGTTCAGGGATAGATTTAGCAGCAGGTATAAAATATAAAGGGCTGTCTAACCCCTGGATAATCATGCACTGAGGCCATTAATGAGATCTGTGTTTGACCTATAACCAGCTACAGTACCTGGCCAGCTTAAAGTAATTTGAATGAATATTTTATCTATATGCAAATAAAAACTGCATATTCTGCTTTGTTTTCTGCATTATTTACATTTTTTTATTTAGCAGAAGCTTTTATCCAAAGCGAGAGCACTGGCAAGCCTAGTCCACAAACCTACATGCCAGGGACAGGATGAACAGTAAAAGATTTTTTTTACGTGAAATGAGGTTGAACATTGGAACGTTACACTGTTAGCCCAGATGAGTTGAGTTTACTTAAAACATTTGAGCAAACTGGTTGCCCTAAAAAAATTGAGTAATGGTTACTTGATAACTTGAGTGAACATTACTTAAAGATACAAGTGGTTCTAACAATTATTTTAAGTTGAATTTACTTGAATTTACAAATTTCTGTCCAGTTACTCCACACTCATATCTTTAAGTAATGTTCACTTGTCAGTTGTCAACATTACTAAACATTACTAAATTTTGTTTCCTCTAATTTTTTAAATAAACTCAACTCATCCAGGCTTACAGTGCACTTATCTTATAAAATTGCATAAATTAAAAAAGCAAATCACACAAAGATCTTTTTCCTTTTTTTTATTTACAACTTAACTCAAAATACAACTGTACAGTGAAGACAAGTTTAAAACAAGTTTGCCTTCAAGTTTAGCAGGTTTCCTACTTTTTCCCCTAACACTGCATTCACTCAAATAATAATATAATAAAAGCTATTGCTGAACAAAATCTGACCTTGGCCTTTTTTCACAGTACAGTGAACCCCACCCAGCCCAGAGCGTTCGTGGTTCCTGGGTGCCGCTTGGGCCGCCCCAGTTCCTTTCTTCCTGGAGGTGCACACGGAGGTGTAGAAGTGGTGAAGGGCATCTTTCTCTGCCCAAAGCCGCTT
>JAZGTJ010014825.1:0-13834 GCA_036877575.1 Botia almorhae
CGCCCGATGTCTTTTTGTCTGATGTCCTTTAATCTGAGTCAGTTTCGCCTGATGCCTAATTGTATGAGACCTGACACCTGGCCTTGTTTTTCCTGAGACCGGAAGCCTTTCAGTCTGAAGCATGACGCCTATTCATTGTATGACTGAGGTCTGAGGATGTCCTAAAATGTACACCGTACACAAGGCAGCGATTTTGTCACCTGCTCTTAGACAATGGCCGTCATTAAAGTTCATCATTTTACATTTGCAAGACATCAGGCGTTTGAAAACGACGGCGTACAAAAGGCCAAAGCGTCACTTTCTTTTCACAGGAGACGAATCAATATTTGTAAGAATCTGGGGTTCGTCTTTTCAGCTTTATAATTGGGATAAGTGGATGATTCGGACGAAAGAAAAGATTCTGTGTTGGAGACGAGACTGTCTGTCGTCAACAGATCAAAACAAAAATCAACAGCCGAACGAGGAAATGTTTCTGCTCAACGCTCAACACAAATGACATAATTAACACGCAGTAAGAATGCTATGAACTAAAAATGAACACAATAACTCACATAATTAGAATCTCGTTGACACTTTTGTATTTGTAATGAATATAAATTCAGCATAAATCTGACGGTATTGTGGCAAATCTGAGCACAGTTTGAGACATCACTGAGATCTCTGAAACGCTCGAGGACACAATTGTGAGTTTACAGTGTTTTCCTTTAAGATAAATCAGAGAAGTGACGTTAAAAAGTCTCAATTCGCCTCCGCTTAATCACATTGTTCTTGTCTTTTAAGTGTACTCTGAATCAGTTTCAATTTTTATTCATTAATATTCGTCTGATTTAATGGGAGTCTTGCTGTACCCACAGCTGAAACAAATAACCCGACCCCCAGGGGGCAGAGCTGAGCTCTGCAGTCAATTAAAACCCGGGCTGAGGGACATTAGCACCGCCCTCAGGGGTGAGGACTGGTAAACACTTCAGTTCATTAAAGTTTTCAGCTTAATTCAGCTGCTCAGAATTAATCTTTATCGTCGCTACTTCAGTTATAAATGACGTTTACTGTAACTCCACTCGTCTTTGTGTCTGCAGCCCGCCGGGATTTTCAAAATAGCTACTGTAATTAAACTCTGATCATACTGACACCATACAAAGGTCAAGTTTTCGAAGTGCTGTACATGATGTAGTTGCGACACAGAGACGCTGGATGAACACAATATTAACACGGATCAATTCTATAAAGGTTTTAAAACATAGATTCTGTTGAAATTGTAGATATCAATGTCTATTCAATAGTAGACACTGTAGTTTTTCTGTACTACATGTTTGCATGAAACAGGGATGCACAACACATAAAGAAAACAATATAAAAAACGTATTAAAATAAAACATAATGTTGATGTCAACATGTGTGCCGGGTTTGTCCAGCTGAACTTTCTGCTAAAGGAATAGTGGAATAAATCAATTGTGAGGAGGAACAGATTGCATACAGCGTTACACATTACGAAACAAACAGTTACTTGCACACTATTTAATAATTTAACTACAAAAGCGATCTTGTACACGAGAAGTCCAGCACACAAATGAACAATATTAACACAAATCGGGTTTTGAAGATCTTGAAATAGGTGAAAATCATTTTTCTTCAACCAGATTGTCATGCGTTGTGAGGCACACACCACTGTCTGACTGGCTTTCTGGGATGTCCCGGAATGTTCTTAACGTAGTTCTTAGGAATTCTAGAGGACTTCCTCACCATCCTGATCCAAACTGTCGTACCTAAACGATAAAGAGCGCTTGTTGGTGCCTTTGCTGTTTTCTGTAGAGATGACATCATTGTCTCTCTTCATGATGTCATCAGCATCCCTATTGGCTTCCCCAAGAGTGACATCATTCGAACTCTGTCCACTCTCTTCGAAACAAATGCTGAGGGCTTCCTGTCGTATGGTGATGTCATTTCCTTTGCTGTGCTCTTTGAGGGTGATGTAATTTATTTGTTTGGCGTCTTCTTCGATCTCCTCGGGAATCGAAGGCGGTAGACTTTCGATGTCAGAGTTACTGAAGACGTAACCCGGCAGTGTGGTGTGTATGTGAGTGCTGTGTATGAAAGAGGTGACGTTGGGTCGACTGGCACAGTGGTACACCCTGCTGGTGTGGAGGGTGGAACTGCGGGTCACAGAGGTGAGCTGTGATTGGACGCTGGCGCCGCTGCTGTTCAGAACCGACCCGTAGCGATAATTGGCCAGAACTACAGGACCCTTCCAGTCAAAGGCAAGCGTCCAACGAAGCCAGGTCTTACGAATCTCAGTCTGGACCTGAGGTGGAACAGCTTACTTTTATTTGGAAAAATGTCTTTAAATTGAAAAACAATCTTTCAAAAGGGCTGAAGATAAACTATCTCTCTGTGTAGACAGTTAGCTAGCCTCCAGCTGCATGAAGTTTGCTAATTAATACCAAAATTCCCAAAGAACGTTTACATTAGCATACGTCAGAACACAACTTTGGTTGAGGTGGTATTTTTTATTGACCCCAAATGAAAGTTTTTTCCCTGGCGCTCTGACTGAACAGCGTGTGAAACTGAAGAGTCAGTAGTGTGTTCGTGGAGTCTTATATTTACCTCTCCGTTGCAGTAGCAGTAGATGATGGACACAAAAAAACCCTGAAACAGAGAAACAGAAAGGAGCGAGACAGGCGGTGAAAACACAACCTGTCCCGACACACACAGGAAACTGAGAGGGTAAATTATCACACATGCGAGATGTGACCTTCCCAAAACGTCATGTTCGGAGCGAGCCAGACTCTTAGCAAAACGTTTGCTTGTTATTTTTACTCTACGTTTATATTTTACCTTTATTTTGTAGAGAACATTGAGTGATGCAGGCCGGACTCGAACCTGACACTCCACAAGAGCACTACAGACTTTACCACAAAAAAAAGTGCACTAAAAGTATCACGTGCCATATTTTATAAAGGCAATACTATGTGCTTTACACTTTTTGGATATGTACCATAGCATTCTTTAAAGTACCAAGTAAATACCAATAATTTATTTCAGTGTATTTGGTAAATTGTCTCTTATTACTTCCCTTCATTGCGCATTTATTGATTGGTCAGCCAGAGTCACATGACCAACCTGGAAGGAATTGAAGAAGAGTTCACAGTACATGCGGAGCTCCCAACCCAATCCAGTGAAAGTGTGCGGCATTCCCACAAACACAATGTAATGCACTCCAAACACCAACACCAGAACCAGTGTGGACTTTGCCAGCTTCCTGTACACACACACACACAGACACAGACACACACACACACACACACACGCACACACACACACATACACAGACAGACAGATAATTAATGATTAAAAATGAAGTTCTAATAAAAAAGTCTTTTAATGACTTTTAATTGTTTTAATGTATGCTAAAGTGTGTCATTTCTGTACCAAACAGATAGCCCCACCCCAAACTTTTTAACACGCTTCCTCTTTAAACCCAAAAAGAAAACTCCTCATTAACAGCAGACAGTCATTCAAAAGCAGCCGTGAGGTTTTCACGCAGAATCAAGCGAATCAGAATCTCAGCACGGAAAATGGAAATAAAGGAGAACAAGAGAGTCAAAAGTCTTTGTAAAGGATTATTTCTCCAGTAAAACATGGAGAGTTGTGATTCGACTGTTTTTAGATCTTCAGACAGACGATCGTGGAGGGTTTGTCTCGCAGAGGGAACGGAGAGTCGGGGGTGAGATGTAATGAAATGTAAATTGATCATTATTTAAAGTTCAGAGCACAAGTCTAACTCTCATTAAGAGTAAAAAGCGTCTGTGTTCGATCATCCGTACAGTCATTAATGACTCTCACTGCTTGCCTAAAATTTCTCGTGGGGCTGTCGAACCCCTGTGGGTTTAAAATACCCTCCAGCTTAACCTCCAGTACATTTAACACATCCATTTCATGTATATATTTCATTGTGTGTGATTGTATTTCTATTTTCCTTGTTGCTTAGATTATGATTATGATGAAAACTTTATCTTATTGCATTATTATTGATTATGAACTAAATAAATGACAAGTAGGGGTTATGAATTTTATCAAATCAATAACCCTAAGTAGTAAAACTTTAAAGAGTATAACCCGCCCCACCCAACAACCACCCCAAACACCTCAGAAATGCCCTGGCAACCACGCAGAACACAGTAGCAACCACAATGCAATATGCATTGTGATTTTTGTCACGCACCAGTGTGCACAATTTCTTAGCGCATCGTTAGGTAAAACTGCACCTCAAAATAAAGAAACACTACTACTATTATTATACACAATTATTAGTATTAGTATAGATTTCTCTATATAGAGTTTGTTCTACCGTCTTGTATTGTTAGTCAGGTACTGAATCCAGAGGGTTAAATGAAAGTGCTGTTGTAGTACACTGCTGTCTCTCTGAACTACTTCAAATCTCTCTCTCTCTCTCTCTCTCTGTCCTCTCTCTCCCCTCTCTCTCCTTTCATACACTCTCTAGAAAATTACAGTGCTCTCTATATCTCACCAATGATGTCCAAACACTCCACGTTGCCGACGACTACCACAGAAAACACGGCAAAACAAAATCAAGTCGCGGCATGGGTGCGCATGAACCTCATCGTAAACGTGTGTAGTCGGAATATAGTGAAGATGGACTATCATAAAACACCTTTATGTTGTGTCTTAGAAATCTTAGGAATGGATTGTTGAGATCTGTTTGTCATTGATTTAATTTGTCACTGGCGAATTTGAGTTCAATATCGCACATATGAGGTCATGCCTCAGCACGGCAGTCATTTCACACACTCACCTGTACTGTTTGCGTGTGTCGTACCGCCCCGCGTTCGTTTCTCGGATCTTAGTGGCCAGAACTCGTACGATGTTTACAAACAGAATAAAATTAAGCTGCAACAAAAAGAAAAGAGAATATTCATCTCAAATTTGGCATAATTTTCAATCAAGCTGGACTGTAATTTTGTGAAATGAGACAAAAAGCATAAAAGAATGTATTGAATTTTATCTTCTATGAACAAAACAGTTACAAATTTATAACCATAGCGAGGTGGAAGAGTCTATTTATCCATAAATGTTGAAAACGCAGTTTGAGGTGTCTGAGGTGTGATGGACATCAAACTGTGGGAGAAATATTCCTGAAATACTGAGAAAAATCATAGTATATTTAATAATATATACGATCAAATATCATGATTGACATATAAACACCAATTAAACAAACTAAAGCTAAAAACAAGACTGTGAAAAGTGTGTAGAGAGAGTAAATTAAATCCACACAGCTGAAAGTGTTTAAGAAACATTCTACAACATTTGCTAGTTTCATTCCCGCGACGTGGAGTCAGAAATGCATTTTAGGCGATGAGTTCAGCCTGTCTGGACGCTGTAATTAATACCTCATAGAAACTGTCCATCACGGACGCTGGCAAGCAAATGCAAGCGTGTGCGTGTGTTCACTGTTAATTTATGTTTTGCTGATGGGTGTAAGGATGAGACTACATTCGTATTTTGTCACACAATAATTACAGCTTTTCTGGCGTGAAATGGTTCGTTTGTTCTTTAAATCAGAGCTCCATTACGCAGAAACCCGATTGTGCTCGGCAGAGCTAATAATTAGCGCCATAATGTCTCCATCTGTCTGACCAGCAGATAAATATATCGTGAAAGCGCTCGAACTCGTTCATTCGCCGCACATCAACACGATCCACGCTGACCCTTAACTCTCCAGATTAAAGCACTCTGAAATCCTCTTTCACCGCGTGTCGTGTTTGAAACGCGCTGAATTCAGAGGTTAATGGGGATATCTCTGTATTTAAGACGCTTGTTCTCAAGAACTGGTCTTACATTAAGTTTACATGAGGCTCTTAGACACTAAACACAAGTTTGTGTCTCTTGTGAATACAGTTGGAACTAAAGGTCGACTCACCCCGATCGCCATCAAGATGGGAACTTGGTATATCCACTTAATATTTCCAGCGCTAAGCTCCCAGCACCTGAGAGAGGGTCAAGGAGAAATATTATTTCAAGCAGCTAATGAGAGATTTTCAATTTGTACAGCCTTAAATCTGAACGAGCTGTTTATGTGTGCACACGTTTCCTTGTGCGCTCCTTGTCAGGATGTTCACCATGAGAAATGTTTATACAGACACTAAATTCTGCCGGAATTCTAATCTAAACAGCAACAGGTGCAGGTTAAAGTTTGGATTTGAAGGAAGTTTAAGAAAGCAGGAAAGGAGACAGTGTTTTTAAAACAACAGAGCTATAGTTTGTCTGGCACCATCACTGAAGGTGAGATGAGAAGTGTCTTCAGACAAAACGTACCTCACATCTGCAAGTGTTGCCCTGACGACAGCCCAGGTAGATACGAAAAGTGCCGGAACACCTGCAGGGCCACAAATGAGAAGATGACGGGATTTATCAACTTTAATGTGTCAAACGAGAGCAGAAACATGCTTCACACTTACAACAGAACCTCTTGATATTAAACGCATCAGAAGCAAATCAAATGCCTTCCAAAAAAATACCAAATTCTAATTGACTTTTGACGGTCTTTGAATTTAAAGGGTAAGTGCGAAATTTCTCTGAAACTGTAAAAATAATGTTTTTTAATAGGATTCCTCAACACGAATGCCATTGGTTATACAAATGGCTAGCCCCGCCCCCCAACTCACGGCATTGTCAGTCAGAAGTTGACATGCCATACTGCTAAAACAGATCAATGTTTCGAAAGCTTCAGGAGCGTTTCCACTTTCTGCGATATGAGCCTGCAAATAAACGACTTTGTCTATCAGATTGGGATGGTCTTTAAAGGAAAATTAGACTAAAAAAATTAAAAAGACCCAAAAAGTGTTTGTTCATAATCCTGTTCTTTCAAACTTTTTATTAATTATTAACTATGGAAGAGCAAAAACTAGACCCCAGAAAACAGGTTTAGCAATATTTTGAGAATGTATTAAGTTATCAGAAACTTTCACCCATATTAGCCCATATCAACACATCAATGACAAGGATATTAATTCTGCATTATTGATTTTGATGACTTGAATATGTTTGTAGTAATTAAATCATTAAGGACCTCTGTGTAAAGCAAATTATTCTAACATTGTAGTTGCTTTGTATCGTTGTACAGTCACACCTGTTTGGGCTACACACACACACACACACACACACAGTCAGTCATCTTTAGAGTGTTAAGACGACGAAGTCTTCAAATGCAGAAATGTCACACAAATATTTCCATTTAAAAGATGTCTGCTTGGCTTGCTGCCGATTTTAAGTCATCAAACATAAACTATGAAGAAATAACCAGCAAAACGGATTCTGTCATGGCTCATGAAAACAGGCTTCATCGGTCAGGCTACATCTGGGCAGGGGAAATAAACAACATTTAAAGAACAGCACACACTCACCCCACCCAATGAGAGTGAACCCCCACAGATACTTGGAGTCAGAGAAGAAGGCCATGAAAATGAGGCTGTGAAGATACAGACCCTCCACCAGGATCCAGTAATAGTTGGTGGCCAGAAAGTAGATAAAAAATAGAACGGCAATCTTACAGCCAACCTGAAAACACATCACCGTTAAACACGGCCAATGAGAATCCTCCAAACAAGTGCAATCAACCAATCAGAAATCAGCTTTCATGACTAATCTACACCGTGTATTAAAAAATACACAATGTGACCAACTGAGTTACAGGAGTTAATTTAGCGATAAGGATCGCACGCCGTCAGAACTAACAACACTTTAATAACAAGGCAGCCTTAATTAAACCTCTGCCAACTTCAGTCGGTGCTGAGAAAAGTAAACTTAATTTAACTGCACTTAATTAAATTCATTTAACTGGCTCAGCTAAGCACGGCAAATACAATGAATTTCACCTACACAATTTCAATTAAATGAACTTAAATAAAACATGCGCAGTCATGGACGTGGTTTCCGCGACGCACTTACATACTGAGTCTTGTCAAGAGAAGAAATAGAGATGGTGCTGATGTTGTCCATTAGCATGGTGTCGTACTCCTGCAGCACGCCGTTAGCGTACACCACCCGGTCTTTAACGAAGATGCTGACCGCGCGGAGCATGAAGGACACGAACAGATGCATGTGGATGTAGTTTCTGGTGCAGTGAAGCCGCCTGAGGGAGATATAGAGAGAGATTTACTGCATGGATACAGACCCGGAAACTATCCTAACGTGTAACCGATGTTTGTTAAATACAGCAAATTGGATTGGCAAAAACATAACTCGATTTCTCACTGGAGCCTTTCAATTAGAAAAGCAACGTACAAATTGTCCAGTAATCTTCAATAATCTTTGGGGAACTCTCTTGACATTCTGCGGGTCATTGACAAGCTAAAGGCCTCAGACAGTCCGATTCATCCATCTGAACTCTTGAACATCAAGCACTTCCACCCAACACAGTGGAAACCAGTTTATTATCTTTGCATGTCGTGTAAGTTTGTAATGAAGGCTTGGACTCATTCGCGTGTTTTCATCTGGCTGGGCGGGGCTGAAAACGGCTGGATGAGAAGACGAGCACGGCGTTTACTTACCGAAAATATCCAATGATGAAAATGGCAACCAGCAGAGAGCTGAAGGACACGGCGTAGCCCACCGTGTACATTATGTGTAGCCGCTCAAAGAAGTCTCTCTGGAAACAAAGCAGCTCGAGTCAAAGTGATGGACAGCAACCGTTTACTTGCCACTTTAGAAACTAGACTTTTTGGTGATTACAAAATGTTTTTGAAACGTTGTGACTTTTATAAACCAGTGGCATTTGAATCTGTATAATTAGCTTAATGGATGGAAATGGAAGACTTTTGCGGCTGAAGACGTACGAACTGACTGGAAAGTTGCGACCAAAATGCATTTACTGTCTGTTAAACAAGATGTCATATCTCCTGGTCTCCAAGTGTTTAAACATACTCACTTTGCCTTTTTCAATGCCTGGAGCCAGAAAGCGTAGGCAGTCAGAATAGTTAACCCAAGTCCTGTTTTCAACCGAGGCCCACGATCCGTTTAGGTCACACTGACGGTATGCAAACCCTGAGAGAGGAAAATAAAACACCATTTAACCAGACATCAACATCTATGTTCAATTTTAAAGACATTAGTGAAATGTACCATTGTGGTTGAAGTCGTACACATAGCTGGGGCATGGCACTTTTGTGACACTCCCTGGGGAACCCTGAGGCCAGCAAACTAGCCCATCCCATCCAGGAGAACACACCTCATCTGTGCACACAGCGTATGAACCAATCACAACAGAGCTTGCATATTTAAAAATGTTGATTGTTGAAGGAAATCAAACTGAAAATTAAATTAAGTTTGAGCAACACAATTTTTCTTTTATCTTATGTTTGAAACAGCACCAAAGCGTGACAAACAGCCTCCCGTTACATGCAGGTTTCTGTTCTTTTCAGGCTAATTGATTTAAAGCTTTTTTGAGTCTTGATTTTAAGTGCAAGCATTTCGTCAGACATTGATCCAACCCCCGCAGGTAAAGTGTGGGAAAAGGGCAAGATCCGCGTATGGAGAAACTCACCGACAGGTCAATTGACTCCAAGGAGGAGGGAGAAGGTCTTTGACTCCATAAGACCATGAAGAGCTATTCAGTAGTTTAATTTAGAATGAATAGAGGAACCACGCATGTCTCCTAACGCATCTGTATCGCATCTCCAACTGTCTTTGAGACAAAACCCACGGGGTCACTCATTCATAATCACCATGTCATCTAGCATTTACGATCGTGTTGAGGCTTTTGCAGGACATCTCACCCTAAAAAATGACTCTCTGCAAATATCTTTTCTTGAAAAGACCAAAGTCATCTCAAAAGCATCTTCTCTAGAGCTTCAGTAAAGATCTGAACAGTCACAAGAACAAACTGTGCTCAGAATGATCACGATACAAAAGTCCACAATCCAGATCAAAGATTTCAAAACAAACTCAGATATTCTTATCAAATGGAAGGATCAAGACCAAATCATCGAAACAATGCTATATAGTCATATGATTGCTCTATACTCATAAACTGATGGTCAGTTTGCTTCTGTTTTTATCTTCTAAAGAATCTCAAGAAAAACGTCTGAGCTATAACTGATACATACATTGATATATAAATCAAACACCTGAGCAATAAATATTTTTGCTGGTGAGACACATAATAAAAAGGATTTTCATTAAATTTTCCTCTGAATTGTGGAATTAGAGTATTAATACTGGTTAGTTTGTTCAGACTAGAGTGTTCAGACGGTTGCCATGGAAAACGATTAAGATTCAGTTAGAGACCAGCTGACACTCAACTACCTGACGTTAGCAAATGGCTGCAGTGTCATTACCTTTAATAACTGCCATCAGGAAATGTTTTTAAACAAAAGAAACCTGTATGTATGTATTGCCTCTGCGGTACCCGTGCTGTTGAAGATCAACTTTACTTTTGAACTTTTGTTTTTAAAGAAACAGCGCAAACGTGTTTTCTTAGACGCTAAACTGATGTTGTAAAACAAACAGCGGTTTAAAAAAATCTAGATGTTCTGGGGATTATAAACATACAGGTTTTGAGGATTAGGCGTGCAACTGAATTTACGTTTTTTACCAGACAATAAAACGAGATAAAAAAAAGAGAAAATACTAAACATATACGCTGAGAAAGAGACCAGAATATCACAGAGATTGAGGGTGGACACTTTTGACCTGGGCTAAGTCGCAATCACCTAGCAACCACTCAACACTCCCTAGGAACTCCTTAGCAACAACCCACAGCATGCTACTATCATGATAACAGATCATTTCACCTGCTCTTTGACATTACTCGCTGCTAATCCAACATTTGGGCACACCAGAGGGGAAATATCGGACCGTTTGGGTCGGCTACAACACGGCCGTGTGTGAGATTATCTGTGGCTAACAGGATTTAGTTCGGATCGATTACAAGCTGTACGGTGTGACTGTGTAACAGGAAACTCTCTCTCGTTCTCTCATTCTCTCTCAATCTTCCCAGTTCTGATGATTCATTTGTGGTCCAATTATTCTGGAAGTTCTGGTGTCGCACCTGCTCCAGCATCTTAATTCTGAATTACGCCCGTCGCCAGAAGCCCTTCGGTATCTCAGCTCGGCATGCCTGGTCACACAATCGGTTAACGCGCGGATAGACAGTGAGCCCGACACGTGTGGGTAACAAACAGGAAAATTGTGATGGAAACAATAACTGTGTGCGTCATCTTCTAAACACTGTGACTCACAATCTACTTCCACACCGGCAGTCCGTGACATGATGTGACCACAAACCCCCTCATATGTCTTGTGATGAGGTGGTAGGTGTGATGTGAGTAGAGTATCATGTAGTCACTCTGCACTCTTGTGTTGTGCCACATCACATATTACTCTAAAATCTGTGAGTAGCTTTTGAGTAGCTTTCTTGGACGTCTTTTAAAAAATACGAGCATTAATAAGCAATGAGGTACAAGGTGAGTCTTCTCCAAAATAAAATACCTTCTTGAGATTCAAACCCACAATGTTTTAGTTACACAGGTGTTCGACCACTGAACCACAGCACAGTTAGTTAAACGTTTAATTTGCAATTGACAGCCGAGACCATTTTTATGCCATTAACTGTAAAAATCAATCAAACCGGATCAAATCAAATGGAGCCCGCGAGGGTTGTTATAATTAAATGCGGACGACTTTAAAGGCGACTATTAATTAATCACAGCTGCGATCAATCCCTCAGTGTCCAATCAGAGTGGTCGTCTGCGTGAGGTCAGCAATGCAGAGAAAATATGCGTCATAGTTTACATGTCAGAGAACTAAAATGAATTAAACCTCAAAATAAAGTGTGTAAATAGAGTGTTTTAGGAGAAACTTCACAACAGAAATTTGTGACATGAACAGCGTTATCTCCAGATATCTGTAAAAACACAACGCATTTGTTCAAATCACACGGAGATAACTTGTGACGCTGTCAAGAAAACAAAAGCTAGACAAAAACAAACAAACTCACGTTTACTCACATTTTGTGCTGATAATGAAATTTACTGATAAACACTGATAAGCTGTAAACATTTTCACCATGTGCCTCAGATTTCTAAACCTCACTGTATGTGGAATGTTCATGCGAGTGGGCAGACACACACGACTGTTAAATAATTCGGTGTCTAAATAAAGAGCAAGCTGAGAGACTGAAATCAGCTGGACATGAGATGAGAGACACCAGTCTGGCGATGGAGAGACAAGCTAAGAAACCAACTGAACAAACACTCATAATTCTGATGGGGAATCATCTCAATTGATCTGTCTTGGATCTCTCGCTCTGAGTGTCTCTCAGACAGTCTGTGACAGATAAATGCTAAGCAGATTTAAATGTCAGTGATTGTTGTTGCATTAGCTGTGTATTTCATATCGAAAAGCTTTTATACTCGATTCATTAATTAATGAAGACATTGATGTGCTTTAGTGTGAATGAGCCACTTCCATCCTCACGGTCCTCCGTTTTAACATGCAAATGATCTCTCGAGCTGAACATCAAAAGAGAGTGAATGAAGACGAGCAGGCACCGTCCACAGGCGAGGTCTTACCGGTAGGGTTGTGTTCAGAAATGTTCTGGAGACACTGAAGCTTGATGTCATACAGCAGGAGAACTTGCTCCTGGGCTGTCAAGCCCACCTCAGGGTCCACAAGCTGCCACAGACAGGAATCAGAGATCAGATTAAGTTCATCTTCCAATCAGACGTTCCAGAGACTTTGTGAAGTTGTAAATCCACCAATCGCAGACCTCACCGCCTAATTCTCAAATTATTGTGTTTATACATGATTTATGAATTTAGTGTTATTTAACAAACAAAACTACACAAAATCCACAGAACAAACCACTCAAACCCTGAATACACTCTGAATGCCCTGGACTGCAGTGTTGTATTAAATTTGCTCTGGTCATAGTTTTAAACCAATGACATTTACAATATCTAAATTTACATCTTCAGTTTGCCTGTCTGTCTGTCAGTAGATCTACTAAAAATGAAACATAAATCAAACAACCAGATACACGATTACTTTTAAACAGTGAAGCGTCTAAAACAAATATCCAAAAACCAAAACAGCATCATTTAGAATACAGACTACAATTTTTTGGTTAGTTTATGCAAATATGCATCATTACATATGAGATTTACAGTTACCCGTGGCTTTATATATGTATGTGTCTTACCTGTGCTGAAGCGCCGAGCAAAACTTCAAACATCCACAGTGCGACAATCCACATTTTGACGCTTTTTAGCTTCTCGGATATTTTGATATTTGTAAACACTCTTCCTGAGACTTCAGTTGTCCGGTTAAATCCAGATCTACAACAGCAGGCTGTGTTTTCAGCGGTGCTTACCGTGGATCCATGTTTTCACTAGAGGATGAAGTGAAGCTGTGCTGAAACCAGGAGCTGAAGAAGACCTTCAGACTGACAGACGCGCATCACGCGTCGAGCCTGCGGTGAGGAGGAGACCCGGAGCTGCTCCGCATCTTCAGCGATGACTCTGAAGATCTTCAGATGAACTGCAGAAAATCCTCTCTTGTGCATCTGTTCAGCTCCAGCGTGCCCAGAATATTACTCATTAATAAAATAATGTCAACTGTGTGTGTGTGTGTGTGTGTGTGTGTTTATGGGCGGTAAAAGATTTGCGAATTATGTGGGGTCTAATCCCTCATTTAAACTTGAACATGCACAAATAAAATCCGTATAAATGACAGATAATTATATATCGGTTTAAGCCGCATGGATCGTCATACAATGAAATAAAGTTTTTGATCGCAAGTTCAGCCAGCGCGCGCTGAA